>CAJNIZ010023425.1:71156-82316 GCA_905231905.1 Symbiodinium pilosum | reverse complement strand
CCCCCCCCCCCCCCCCCGTCCCCACTGAACATAAACACTCCCCAGACTACACACTAATGATACTACATTGGAACTCATTTTTAAGGAGACGGGATTAATCAATTTCGGAGATTGCTTGGAGGTTAGTTGGGTGCTGTCTAGCAACAAGTAGCTGTAACATTTCCGACTTCGTTAGGGAGGCTGATAGCCCTATGTTTGCAAGAAACCCAGTAAACCTCAAGGACTGCTGGCTGAAGCTGGAAATATCGAGTGTTACGATATCATGGATTCGGTGTTTGCGTCCTTGAACTGTGATTATCGACCCTCTCTGTGCTGGGCAGTACTGTAGGAGTACTTCTACCTATTTTGTGAAAGTTGGAATTTCCGCCAGCTTTTGGGTTCTGTCCACGCTTGGACAGCATGGAAGTGCGGGACAGCGCGCGCTCGGCCAGGGACCTAAAGAAAGCTTATTGGTGTGAAAACAAGGACGAACCAGCAGCAAGGACAAGCCTTTTGTTGTATGGATATCGTCAACTTAGACCATGGATGTCCGCGGGACTTACAAAAGCCTACATGTGGCTCTGTAGGGGTGTAGAGTGTAAATACGAGGACTTTCTATAACAAGGCAACCGCCGGACCCAATTCGTGACCAAAAATGCTCCGCAACTCAACGACCCTCTAGGTTCTCCAGTAACCCCCAAAGAATAAGAGTACTCTTTTTCCTAATGTTCCGCTTTAGTAAGAAGACCCCAAAATAAGAACGGAAAAAGGGTACTACTGGGGCACCTAGTAATCGTACAAGGGCAGCAGCGGCAGCAATATCCTTTACAGCCCTGTTGAGTTCTTTTGTCCCTGACTAGAAGCTTACGTCTTACACCGCACCCTTCTTTGTAAAATACCTGGCTTTTGGGATTGGACAGGAAATCTTTAAGCAATCTGTACGTTGTAAGCCTTTGGATATGAAGCATCCAAGGACCCAAACGATGCCAAGGTCCAAAACCCAATTGGAGAATTCTGTAACATGCGAAGGGAAGTGCTTAGAAAAAAGCGCACCGCCCAGAATGAACCGTCAATTTTAGCGGCCATTCAAGGAACCCACATGCTAAGCCAAATCAAAGCCCAAGACTGTATAAAGCAGCCCCTGCATGTCGTATTTATCAGAAAAATACGAAACTGCCATCTAGGGAGGCCTTCCTTAGCCTTCCAAAAACCCCTCCTATCACTCCGAACCCAAACACACAAGGCAAGCATACGCTCCTTGGCATCTTCTTTGGTCCTTGTCTGGCAAAACACCAGGGTAGATGCGATTATACATACAAGGGACATTCCTTGAAGGGTGCACCATACTAGAGCTCGGTGACATATGGCGTGTTCTTCACATGAGGAATGCCAGGGAAACGAAGGATCTACAGGGAGTGTAAAGAGATTATGGAGGTTTTTCTGAGGAACATGTATAGGAAGGATTCTCAGAAATTCCTGTATCGTCCACTCCACTTTATGACTCTGGTTCAAAGCTAGAACAGGCTACGAAGTGGTAACCAGAATCTCCCATTACCGACGCCTCTTGGCGATGAGTTTAGGGCTAAGGGTGTTGGGGTTCAGGCGTCTCTCTTGCATGTCTGTGATGATGAATCCTTCTTACATCATAATAGTAGGTAGCAATTAGCAACCCTCCGGGAATCTAATGCGCAGTACGGACATTGGCTTTTCAATCCTCAACGATCCTCAAATCCTTGGAAAACAAAACCTTGGTGCGTGCCAGCGTGGCTTTGAGAGGTTCAGAGCAAAGAGCTTCTGGGAAGTTCTGAAAACAATAATAAGAATAATACCCAAGCGTACAAGGTTTAGAGTTTAGGGATTAAGTGACTGACGGCAAAAGGACATAGACAAAGTACCGTTACACCAGGGCTTTACACCCAACCGGACTTCATCCCCCCAACCCCTTTGTTTGAAATCACGTTGAGATGCGCTCCCTAGACTCTGAACCTCCAAACCTCTCAACCCTGAGCCCTATGGGACCTTCCAAGCAAATGCGCTAATCCTGCTTTTAGAGGAACCACGCCCCTCCCAACCCCCCCCCCCAAAAAAAAAGATTCGCAATCTTGGGAAACATTCTATCCATAAACCCTCACCTATATCCTCCTTCAGAAGATAGAATATGGCTTTGGGTATATCATAGTAAGATCCCCGTGTAACCCATATTCTATCTACTTAAGTGGGACTATAACCCTAAACCCTAAACCCTAAATAGTGGTTTCCATTTTCTTTTCCATTATCCCAAAATTCTATCTACTTAAGTGGCACTATAACCATAAACCTTAAAACCCTAAATACAAGTTTTTATGCTAATATTCTATCTACTTAAGTGTATAACCCTGAACCCTAAATAGTAGTCTCCATTTTCTTTTTGTCCAATATCCCAACATTCTATCTACTTAAGGGACTACAAGCCCATCAATCCGTAACCCTGCGTATTTGAGCCCAAGCGGCTCAGCCATGACTTCACATCGTGCAGCTGCCCGCCATGGCTCTAAAGGTTTGTGGGAAAAATCTGGTTTATGACGCGTTTCGGGCTTAGGGGATTTCTATGGTGTGAAGGCTTTAGGAGTGTGGGTGTTTAGGGTGTAGATTGATTAGGCATGGTTTTGAGTAATCCAAGCACATGTTACCTGCCTTGCAGGACCTTGCTCCACCTAGCAGCATGGCTGCGTAGCCCTGAATGGATATCGTGGAGTTCGCCACAAGCCCAGTTCAGTTACATCTCTTGGCTGCAGTGCAGAGCTTCAAGAAGCTGATGGGCAGTGGCAAGGCAACCAGAAACTTATCCCCTCCGGGAAATCATAGGCCGAACTTGGCAGCGCGCAGAGCAGCCAACAAATGCTTTGGGTCCATAAAAAAAGCCCAAAACCGACCCAGATCCCTTGTGCTAATTCCATGGAGCTCACCAAGTCATTTGCACATAGGTACTAAAGATCTGCTTAGAACTCGATGCTTGAACATCGACTTTGAATGTCCCATGGCACGTTATAGGCACCTTCTGTGGGCTCTGGGGTGGACCCCAATTTTGAAGCCAAAGCCAGGATCCTCAAACCCTAAATGCCAACATAGACGGGGGGCCCAGTTCAGTGGGTCTGTGGTTCCAGGGATGTTATGTGGTAGTTTCCCTAAATAAGGGGACCTCAATATAGACCCCAATATACTATAGTCCTTATTATGGGGACCCCTAAAAATGGTACCCTAAGTTTGGGAAACCCCCATATTAAGTCTGCCTGAAGAACGCTCACTGCCAGCGCGGGGCATCAGCCTTGCTTCGGGACACGTTTAGGGGGGGGGGGCATTTTGCCATTCTGGTCCTGATTTGGGTAAGTTAGGGGTCGCATGATACTAGGGACCCCGTTTGAATCAAGCTTTATGCTTTTACATGTGTATTTGTATATGTACACATATGCACAGACACGTCATGTTTTCAAGTTGAAGAATATGGTCAGCGGTTTTGCGTCTCTTTGGACGCAGGTTGAAACTTTGGAACCGGCTGAAACTGAATCGCAAACTAGTGGAAACTCAAGTGTTGGAAAAAGAGTTTGCAGACATTAGGACCAGCTGCAGCCGTCTCGGGACCGCAGCTCACTCCATGCTTCAGGTTTCCAATCCTAAGCCCTCTGTCTTTCCTCTTCAGCCAAGGCCACAAGCACTGCCGTGCTTTTTGCCTTCGACCTGCCTCACCCCTCAACAAGAAGTCAGAATAGTATACCCCAAAGTATCTAACCCCATGAAGCATGTAGGCTCGAAACATGTGGCTTCTTTCGTATGGCTCTGTGATAAGATGAGGGCTCGCAGAGCATCCTCCGCAGAAACCGGAGGGTGCTGCATATGAGCAACCTTAGAAACGGAGCCACAAGTCTCAAAGATCCCATACATCAACAAGATCTTATCATTTCCTCTTGGGCCTGACAACTCTTACAGGTGTAAACGTTCATACATTCAATAATGGCGTGGCAAGCTAAGGGATGTCAAGAATGATCTCCTCAAACATGTTATGAATGAAGAATATATACAGTAAACCCTAAACCCTAAATAGTAGTTTCCATGTTATTTTCCATTATCCCAATAGAGCCCCAACATAGCCCCTTATTAGGCAATCCTGATATTTGTGGAAGCATTCGATGTTGCTTGCATGGGATCTTGCTTACAGCACCATGCTTCCAAGCTTAAATAAACTCCCCCAACCCCGCCTGGCATGGACTCCTAAGAGTTATAGCAAGATAACAAGACCAGCGAAACCAAGGTCCATAGTATAGACTCTACTACTGGGAATAATGGCCCAAATGCCCCATATATATATATACACATATATATATATACATATATACATATATATACATGCATATATATATATATGTATGTATACATTTATATATATATATATGATGTTACATACTCTTGGCCCTGGAATCAGGTGGTCTTCTTGCGGCTCTCAGCAAGGGCTTCCGCATCCTTGCCTTCCGAGAAAGGGATGAATACCGTTGATAGAGTTGGGGGTTTGGGGTTTAGGGTGACTAATAAACAAGAAACGGTCTCGCACAGTCAGTCATGTACCGTTTGGGGGGTTGGTGGTGACTTAGTACTGCAAATTCCTGGGGCTAAGAGTACTTAGGACCATGAAGGAGTTTCGAGAATAGCAACAGGAACAGCATGCTACGTAATTTCTATGGCCGTTATCAGCTGGAGGGGCAAACTTCTTGCATGCCTCTGTCTTACAACACGCTTATGCAATTCCCAGGGTGCGAGTATAACTGGGCATGAAGGATTTTGCACCTCGTGTGTAACTATGGTTGCTACGGACCCTGGGTCCGTGGGATGGGGGTGCCAAGTATTCATGGGTCCCCAAACGCCCTAAAAACCCACATTTCCCTCTACCACTCACTGAGGGTCCCCTTGATCTGCATCAATTATGAAGCATCAGAAAAGATGTGTAGAGAGGGGTGGTAAGGCAATGGTGGGAACGGGGTCTGAAGGTCCTGTACAAAGACCCCCCCCCCCACTTTACCATGACAGGAACCCCCAAGTCACAGGGTAATTTGGGCTGTAGTCTTAACTCCTTAAAGGGGATTATACCGGGGACTATATAGGGTTCCTATTGTAGGGCTATTAAGGGGGATACTAGGAGCTCAGACAATAGTTCATTTGGCTCTTGTGAGGTTGCTGAAGTAGTGATACGGGGATTGAGAACATTATGTCTATTGAAATGCGTTCTGCTACGTTCTCAGTGGGTCCCTGCTTGCCATTCCCAGTGGACCCCCTGCAACCGAAGTATGGAGGCTTGTTTAGACTGTTGTATTCCCAAAGCTACGGTATCGCGGCTTGTAATGATCAAAACGTGGTAATGCACATATGACGCCTGGATAACAGAGAAAACTATAGGAGCCGTGTTACCAAGAGCCATCGTCTCATTAAACACCAGACAACGATGACAATGTCTGCGAATTACAGTGCTAAACCCGATTGCAATTCTACCCTCGGTCAGTGATAGGCCAAACCCTACCACCCCCAAATAGGAGTCTCCACTGTCTTTTCCATTATCCCAATATATCCCCAATATACTGTGTACTAGTTTAGAATGCAACCCACATGAGTCTCACAGTTTTGGAGCAGTCTTCTCATGTTCAACATTGACCCCTTCAGTGGCCGTTGAAGGTAATGAGTTGACAGGCAGTGATCGCTTGCAAACTTTGCCCAAATGAGTTCACTCAGAATTTAGGGGCGCTGGGGACAGCAATGTCTTCGAACTACCAAATACCTCACGGATACATCCTACAGGGATCCCATACCGACAGCCGAGCCAACCTGGCGAAAATTTGCGGCTAACACAGACTAAGCGCTACGATCACCCAAAAGCGCTGAACTCTTGAAAGCCCTATGCCCATTTATCTTTCATTATCACTATGTAACCCCTAAATAACCCTATACAGACAAATTCCAAACCATTTCACCCCAAGGCCCACAGCATCACAACGCATCAAGGGCCAGGCTTATCATGCTTCCAACATGGCGCTTGATGACCCAGACTTCTGCTGCCTGATGCATCTCGGTCGCAAGTCCAGCTACGCTAGTTTGAGAATCCACTATTTCTATTACTAATACTACTGCTATTACTATTACTTCTTTAATCCGTTGGTGTAGCGTCTGGGGACAAAGTTGGGACATAATTACCCGAAACCTCTATCCCTGGACCTCAGAGCCACAGAAAGGCATCTGCACACTCTATAGAGGTATGCAGCGTTATGCCATGCTTTGCTGGCGCACAGTACGTATCTATTTGCGAAAGGGTGCCAGAGGCCGTGAGATAGCCAACTGCCTCAAACCATCCCCCGTGTCGACCTACCACGACCTATGTCCACCGTACTAGGTTCTTCAGGCAAGTAGGCCGCCTACGGGCATAGATGAACAAAACGACTATCCCACGAGCAGTCAGACGTCATCGGTACATGAGCCATTGTCTAAACTCCTAGTATCCCCATTAATGACCCCTATAGTAGTCCCCTATACAATCCCCTATATAACCCCCTTTAAGGAGTTTAGACTATGGTTCACATAGGATCTGAAGTCTTTGGCCCTCACAAGAAGCTGATCTCCGTTGCCCTTCAGCTGCCTTTGGAGGGATGTTGGTATCTAGGCCCATTGCAACCAAACAGCAAATCTATCGAAATGACATACCACTATGGCTATTAGACCTTAAGGGTACCTTAATCTACCCATATTGGTGTACTAATAGGGAATTTTATGGTCTAATAGCCCATACTGGTACAGAATCACCTAGTTCTACATCTCCCGCACACAGGAATCTCTGAAGCATAAAGCAGAGAAGCCACTAAAGCCTAAACTAAACCCAAGACCACTCTGAACCCCCCAAGCACTGAATCGCCAGCGAAGCCAACCTGTGAATACGCGGCTTGCATCCTTAATCCCTAACCCCTAATTTAATGGACATGGCGTCCTTATTAGAGAATATATTAGGGAGTAACCTAAACCACAAGAGGGACCTCTATGTCCACGATTAATGGTCCCTTGGTCAGGCTAATATTGGCGGTAGCTCATTTAAGGTACAGTTCTCCTTCCATAGCCCTCAGCACCCAGATCCCCCGGCCTCCATGGGTCTGTATAAAGAACTAGTGATGTTTCCTCTATATAGTAAGTTAAGTTAAGTTCCTCAACGGCAACCCAGTAAACCCTAAAGCACCTGTCAAACGCAGAGATTCCAACCCGGAGGTCGCGCTACCCAATCATTGGATGCTTGGGGTTTGCCGTTGTGACGATCTACAGATCTTGGGGAACTTTTCAATTGTGCAAATGCTGTTGTGTGTTGGGGAAGTAGAGCATCACTAAGTGCTATCATTATTTTGACAATTACCACTGTTACTAAGAATGAGTATTATCACCCTAAACCCTGAGCCCTAAATCCAAAACCCTAAACCCTCAACCCAAAACGTTCAACCCAAAACCCTGAACCCTAAACTCATGAGGGTCATGCAGTCCAGGTTGCAGCGGCAAGGCAGCGTCCAAGGATCAGCACAGGCCCCAGGAGAAGGAAGCCCCAGGAAGATCTGAGAAGGGACTCTAAGCAAGAGACTTGCACGATGAAATATAGGGGCTATATAGGCATTGTGGAAAAATGGAAACTACAATTTACGGCTTAGGGTTTCAAACGCTTAGGACTTCGGGTTTAGAGTTTGGCGGCTTTTTGAGTTCTAGGTACTCTTCGATGCATGAGAAGGATTAGGAATTTATCAGATGGGCCAAGGGCTTATTTGGAAAAAAGCATCACTAGGGATGTGTTGATATCATATCTGAGTGACAATGAAGTCTTGTAGGCTTCTATTAAATCTTAGGTGCCTGCGCTGTAAGAAGAGCTTCGTGCGTAGGTTAGGAAGGGAGATCTGTCGGAGGATCATCTGAAACGTTCCGGTCAAGGTAGGCTTAACATCAGGTTGCAACGACTTCTGTGCAGAGGGCCAGGTAAACCCAAGTGGGTGCTCATTTGGGCGGCGCCAAAACCTAGAGGCCGGCCTTCTATCAAATTGATCACGTTGTCAAGCATTTCCTTGTTATTGATAACATAAATTACTACGTTGTTGTTTTATCTACTCTGATCGTTTCCAATGATCTGCACACGCCCATAAATTGTGTCAGTTCTAAATGAACCGTAGAGACCCGGGTTTTGCCCCAGCTCATTTTGATCTCTTTTGAAGCTCATTTAGCACTTGCATGGTTGTTTCTGGGTCAAGGGCAGAGCCATGCAGAGCCTTGATTATGGCCCATGCCCCGTATCTAGAGGCACCTGAACCCTGCTCGGTCAAAGACTTCCCAATCACATCTTGCAGCCCTCTGCAAGTACTAGCTCTTCTTGAGGCACTGCGCCCTGCTTGAGAAAGATAACTTGTAACCCGAAGGATCCAAAATGCCCAAAGAAGGTACCAATTATAGACTTCAGGGCCCAACATAGGTATAAAGTTGTTTATAAACTTGGATCCCTAGGATATGGTTTAGGCAGTTTAGGGGCAATTTTGAACCTAAACCTCCTGATTCATACTGGACTGGAACTACTACAGCTGCCTCCCGGGAACGTGAAGAAGAAGCCAGAGCCACAAAGGTAAGAAGTGAAGGCCGGCCTCATGCAACTCCCACAACTGTTGGTTGTCTAGGGTTTAGGGTTTTTCTGTGAATATAGGGATTATATAAGGATAACGGAAAAGAAAATTGAAACTACTACTTAAAGTGAATAGCCACCTTTAAGTAGATAGAATATGGAATTGACCTTTAAAATAATGAGATGACCATATACCCCCCATCTTCTATCTACTTAAGGGGTACTATATGAGGTTACAGGCATATAGGGTTTGGGGTCTAACCCTAGACCCTATAGGGATTAGGGTTTAGGGGTCTACACATTAAACTAGAAAAACGACATGTGCAGCATTCTCTCCACGTGCATGTAGCAGAAGATGGATGGGCTGAAGTGGTTTAGGTTTAGGGTTTAGGGCTTAGGGTTTGGGGTTTAGGGCTAAAATGTTTTGCAGGGTGTTGGCAAGGGATCGGCTCGGACTGCACAGCAAAAACTACGGATTCCCAGCTGCTTAGTAGGGAATGGGGGGAATGGATTTCCAAAGCAATGTTTTTAGGGATTCTAGAAGAAGGACGATTCTCTGTTTAGAACCGCATCCCTGTACCCTAAACCTTTGACGCCAAAGACTTCATGACCCATCATCCCTGTATACCCTAAACACACCTAAACCCCGAACCCTGAACCGTCCAAACCTAAACCCGTCCAAACCTACCCAATGAAGCCAAGACGGCCCAAGCCATCTAGAGCCCTCGGTTGATGAGAACCCGTGAGTGTATCAAAATCATAGCTCCCTGTCTGGGATACCTGCTAGAGAGACCCTCCTCAGCTTTTGCTATATTTTGCTCCTGGCTGTCACATGATGCTGGGTGCCGCGCCACTGTGACGGCACCCAAAGGGGACTTAAAGCCGTTGGCCATAATCGCCTCAACATGGTATCCAAAACTGTTGGTTCCTTTGTGCTGTTTGGCTAAAGTGTTAGCGTTCTGCGTCAAGTGCTTGAAAACTTCCACAGGTACTGCAATTTTTGAAGTGGGAGGCATTCAGTTGCGGCGCAGGCCTTAGCAGGTTGTCAGGTTGGGCGCGGGCATTGCAGCGAAGTTGTTGGGGCTTCGAGCATGTATACATGCTGAGGCCCTCAAACGCAAACTTGCTGAATTGAACAGGCTACGATCCAGCAGGGACTGCTTCAGGTGGAAAATTCTGGTCTTGAACGATTTCATACAAACTATCGAAGCTCCACCTGCATCATGGAACCCATTGGTTAGAGTGAGTACCTATACAACTTTACATAGATATATGTGTATCTATCGGTTCATGTAGGTGTAGAGGTGCATATTGGTATCCTGCACCTGGATTCATTTCAAACATCCTGTCCTAAACTTCGGCTGAAGAACCTAGTTCATGGTGCGAGACCACAGCAAGACCCGTGGTTGATACAGAACCGCCATGTTGAGGCGCCTCGTTCAAGAGCCGCGCAAATCCAGCCAAACAACATAACGCATAATAACTCATCAATAATTCAGGTTACAAAGGACCCAATACACACCCTAAACCCTAAACCCCGCGCACCCTAAACAGGAAACTTTGCTTCAGATGATAACAAAATCGCTTCCGACAAGGCTTTAGGACCGTTCCAAAACCGCACACTGGCCTCTGCAGAAGTTCTGGCAAACCCAATTCCAATCTTCAAACTGCAGACCAAAAGCCAGAAATCCACCCAAAAACAGGCACCTACGCCTTGAAACCCTCAGCCAAAAACTCCTCAGACACAAATCTCGGACCTTTGCCCCCTAACCCAAAAGCACAAGGCCCATGGCAAGCCCAGGCACAGAGATGAGGCCAGGAGCATCCGTAAAGCAGCCGACCTGCTTAGTTTGGTTCTGCCTTATCAGCTCAAGGTGTTGGGGTCTAGGATTCCGGGTTTAATCAAATTTTAGGCTGATGAGGGCGCTGTCCGGAACAAGCACGGAATTCCATGTAGGCCGTCCTCAAAGGAAGAATCAGAGAGACAGAGAGAGAGAGAGAGGAGGCGGAGAGAGAGAGAGAGAGGAGGCGGAGAGAGAGAGGGCCCTTGTCAGGTTCCAAGTTTTTGCCGTTCCAAGTTTTTGGGGGAGCATACAAAGTGGCGGGGCCTAGATTCAGTCCCCATATGGTTGTTTCCCAAAATAGGGGGACTCAATACAGACCCCAAGATACTATAATCCTTATTATAGGGAACCAAAAAGGTACCCTAATTTTCGGACCACAACGTCCAACTACAGGAAAACCTGCCTGAGAAACTTTAAGCCCTCATCCAAGATTTCAAGCCGCCTACTTGCTGCTTACTAGGCAATGTATACTACGCACATTCTGTACAAGGATCCTCCTTGTACCCTTAAATGGGGGCGTATGGTCCTGATAGTGATGTAGAGGGTAGACGGAGGGTCTAGGTAGGGATGTTTATACAGGTAGGCAGCCGGTACGAACCATATGGCTTGGTTGACCCACCCATTTGAGTTTTGGTTTTTATTCTTTGGCAATTTTATTACAGAAACTACCCTTCCGCGAAGCCCCTTCCGCGA
>CAJNIZ010023425.1:34268-68466 GCA_905231905.1 Symbiodinium pilosum | reverse complement strand
CCCTGCATAACCCTCTTTAAGGAGTTTAGACTATAGCTCCTATGAGCTACACCCGAAACCCTGCATGATTCATCGTAGACCCCTGAGGGTTGACAGCTATTTACACCCCTAGCTTACTGCTACTATTACTGTTACCATCACTATTACTTATTACTATTCCTATGACTCGTACGATTACTTACTACTGTTACTAGTACTATTACTATTAATATTACTGTTACTATTACTAGTACGATTACTGTTACTATTACTATAACTGTTTCTCTTACTATTACTATTACTATTACTATTATTACTGTTACTATTACCATTACTGTTACTATTGCCATTACTGGTACTATTACTATTACTGTTTCTCTTACTATTACTATTACTATTATTACTGTTACTATTACCATTACTGTTACTATTACTGTTACTATTACTATTACTGTTTCTATTGCTGTTACTATTACTGTTTATACTACTGTTACTATGACTATTACTATTACTTTTGATATTGCTGTTACTATTACTATTACTACTACGATTGCCATTACTTACTACTATTGCTGCTACTACTATTATTTCTACTATTACTGCTGCACGCCGAGGTCTACTCAGCGGCTTCCCCTTTGGCCCAGTAGCACGGCTATGAGGCCGGGAAGTCCAATCGCTAAAATCCACATACCTCCTGCAGGGTCGTAGCGCTTCGAGGTTTAGGGGTCGGTAAATTCGAGAAAGGGGCAAGGCAAAGCGAATGAAACTTTTTTTTCTGTTTGGGTTTGGGGTTGTGATTGGGAGCATGCGGGTTTCAGATTCAGAGAGTTTGGGCTTCAGGCTCTCTGTTGCTGAGCTTCACAACTGAGAGCAAGGTACTACTCCTACCTCCCTGCCATTCACAACTGCGCCTAAATAACGACTCATTAGGAGGCTCTTCCATTGCAACCTGCCACCCTAGCTAAACCTTGAACCTCATACCCCTAATACCACTTTAAACTCCTAAAAGACCACAGCATGTCTGTGCAGAAGTTGGGGGCCCGAGGCTTGTCTAAGGATTCGATTGGAGGCGAGCCTTTGGAGCGAAAGCTGCGATCAGAAAAAAAACACCACGGAGAAATGGAATGGGCGAGTTTCCAAAATAGTTTCCTCTGGGCTTGGGCAGGGTGAGGGTAATCCCAGATTGTGATTGAGCATCAAGTGGAAGATGAAATGGAAACTACTGGGTTCAAACATGCTTCCGCTTCAGCCACTGAAGCTCCGCACGCGTTACGTGCGGCCAAAAATGATACAATCGAGACCCACAAAGTGTACAAGAATCCTTTCAGAGGCGGTAGGCGAAAGCTCCAAACGGCAAGAGCGTACAATGATCCTGTGAACAAAGCCTAAGCCCTTCCCTTCGGCTCTCCTCGCTGAAGGCTGTCAATCAGAACCTCACAGGCCACATAAATTCTTCAAGCTGGACCCTGTCGAGCGCGTGACTACTGATAGAAAATGGCGGTTGCGAGCTGCCCTGGGGCAATTTATCGACATGTGGCCCCAGCCGCTGGTCGAGAAGGGAAGAGTTAGCTTCGCATATTTTCGACATGCAAGAACAGCCTCCAACACGGGTTCACTGAACGTGCATGATTGATGCGCAGCGTTCTTTGCGCGACCAAGTTGTGCGTGGGGATGTCGGGATGTTGTCGTCAGATGTTCAACAGAATATTCCGAAAATCACAATAAGATTCCAATGATCAGATCGTACTCCAATTTTGCAAAAAGGCTGGTTATGGAAGAAGGAAAAGCCTTGTCCCAGAAGCTCAGCCCCAAGCCCTGTAGCTTTCGGGTTGCTGCATATTTCCTTGTTAGGGTAACTTATTCAAAGTTCCTGAACAATAGCCCAGCCTTTCATCCCAATACAAACCCTAAACCCAAATTCCTGTATAACTCCAATATGTACCCTCTAATCCCTATATGACCCCTTTATGACTCCATGACCCCTATAATCCCTTCAGTTTCCATCTTCTTTTCCACCCTCACAGGGCTTAGCACAGCCCAGGCACATCAAGAGCCGCCCCGTAGCTGCTCTCCTGGTGCAGACGTCGGGCCTCGCGTTTGAAGGATCCAAGGCAGAATGGCCTAGGGGTTTAGGGTCTTTAGGGTTTAGGGTTTAGGGGTTTAGACGCTTTAGGTTTTAGGGTTTAGGGGCTTTAGGGTTTAGGGATTTAGAGGCTAGGAGGGTGTAGGGTCTAATCAAGGGCTCCTATCCAGTTCCTTTTGGAGTTTGTTATGGTTTCTTGGTGAGGAGTTATCATATACTCAAAAAGGAACCACATTGGAGGTTCTGGGTAGGGGTTTAGGGCTTAAGGCATAAAGGTGTTGAGGATACTTAACTTGGTTGATGTTACGCAACTTAAAGCAAGTTACCATAACCAGGAAACCCTATGGTCTACTATGTGCCCATGTTTTGGGCAGTTGATTTTGGTTTCATAGCAGCAGCCCAGTAAACCTCCTGCATGCCTCAAAGTAGCTCATACCTTGGGACCTTGGGAATTATGGTTTGGGACGTCGCTGAGGCTTGGGGCTTACGAATATGGCAATGGGGTGGGGTTCCAGGCATTGGTCTGGAGTTCAGACGGGCTTAGGAGTTAAGAGTACAAAGTTTCGGATTCTAGATCCAGCGTTGAGAGATGATGGGTCACTTCACACGCTTCATCTGGAAACTACATAGGTCTTTTGTGGCCAGTGATTGGGACCGTGCTGGAATTCCCAGCTCAGGCTTGAAGGCGTTGCCGGAAAACTTCAAACCCTGGCCCGGCACCATAACCACAAGCAGAATCACCAGAGGAAGAGCTTAGCGCCTGCCTGTGGCTCCAGTTACCTGCAGCTTCAAGGATTTTACCTACGATTTCGGAGCAGATTCCTCCTAAACTGTGGGTAAATGGAATTACAAGTCTTCTCTGGGTGTTGTTTGCGCCGAGCTCGCGACCAGGTATCCATCTAACCAGTCCAGCGCTAACGCAAACACCTCAGTTGAGGGTCAGGGAACTAATCCACTCCCCCTAACAATAAACTCCTGGCATATCATACCATTGTATGTTAAGGGGAAATCTTCATTTTTGGTGTGCTCAAGTCTGTCGGGGGCGGTATTTTCAGGGGCGGGGATTACTTGTCCACACCTGCCGGGGACCTTGTGCATGGGATATAGCATATACATATTCCCTCGAGCATATTCCCCTATAACTCCAGTGTCCCCGAAAAGAAGGAGCTCAAAGAGATACAGCTCGATCAGTTTGCTCTGACAAGCCCTGCACCCTAAACCTAAACCTGCACCTAACAAGTATGTAAATATTCCACTTCAGCATTGCATCAAACATGTTTTAGGGCTGCAGAAAGTGCAAAGCTAACATTCTACCTCGACACCAATACCATATCCCTTGTTTTGTGTACCTAATTTTGTATAGAAGATACTATAAGGTCATGCACACAATAGGGAGTGTATAGAGTTCTAGGTAGGGGGTGTGACAACATTCCGTTGACATTTGCTTGCTTTCTCGATCTGCCAAGGACACTCCAAGGTGAGTACTTACCAGGTGAGTCCCACTACAAAAGGCTCCTTAAAGGGTAATGGGGCTATATGAGGTCTACAATGTGTCTCTAGGCCTCCTTGAAGGTACCCACCTGATACTATAACTAACCAGCTGGAGGTTTCCTTGAATCTGGGGCTTCTGGGCTAGGCAAGGTTTGATGGCTTAGGCTTTTCCGGGCTGTGCATTGTTGGCTTCCTGTTACTTGATCTTCCAATTCAATTGGCAGTTCTCAGGACAAGGACATGGAAGTGTATATGCAGCTGCAGGCATTCTCCACAGCGGACATAGCAGGGTACGTCATAGTCATGGGTTTCAGACGCTTGGGGCCTCCTTGTCTCCTTAAATCTCTCAGAACTCAAAAGGATGCCAAACCTGTGAGACCAATCGTATAGGAAGGGCTTCAAAAAGATGAGGAGCATGTAGCGCCTTCACATGGGGCCCGTACAGTGCTCGCAAGTGTGACCCTCCCTGTAAGCCCAAAATCTCACATGACACCGTAACCCAAAACCCGGGGACAAACTAAAGCCCCTCCCCACGAAACCCAAACACAAACCCTTAACCCTTAACCCTATATACCCTGAACTAGGAATTCAAGAGCTCGACAACTTGACCCGAAATTCTCCAAGCAGCTGGAACAGTGACTTACCGGAGACTTACCGGATGTTGGCAGGGAAAGGAGGAATGTATGCCTGCTGCAGCCCTTACCTTCTCCAATCTGAACCCTACACAATTTGCATAAGCCCTAAACCTGAACCAGGGCCAGGGCGTAAATTCCGGAAACTAGCATGGCATGGGGGCTCGCGGGCCACCAGGCAAAACCTGATCAGAGGTTGTATGGTTTATGGCCGTGATGTTTAGTCTGGGATTCTAGGGGCTTGGGGTTTAGAGATGTGAGGATTTCCGCAAAATGGGGATCACGTTCTTTGGCATAGCTATATAATGGATATGGAAATGTTAGGCGTTTTCTTCAGGGATCCGTATATCTCTAGAAATACCCGAATACGACTTCAGAGAAGAACAGCGAAACGTGTGTAGGCGACAATAACTTGCGCCTGAAGGCGCGATGTTGCTGCGATGCAGAACTGAGTCTTGAGACATCTTGAGACCACTCTTGCAACGTGGCATCAGAGGATTTAGCGCACGTGCTGCTTGCGCTTCAGAAGTTCCCTATGATCAGGATGCTCGTGTGATTTGGGGTAGTCTGGAGTGCATTTAAAGGACAAGGACACACAATGCGAAGCGCGTGGGCCAAATTAGGGCTAGCTACCATCAGGCCCTGCTCCCTTGTTGTCCGCTCCCCCACATGGATCTACAGGGAGCTGACAACCACGAGCAAGAACATCCATTCACAAGATTGCTATTGCAATTTTCATGAACCATAGCTTTGAAGGGCTTCCCTTAATAGGGGGCGGGTGGTGGGGGGGAACGCATGCAAGCAGCTGTAAAAATTGACAGCCCTTGTTTTGAAGGCGCTTAAATGAGATATCGACAAACGTGCATCCGCAAAAGCTTGCCTAGCGCCACCACGCCCAATGCAGCTCTGATGTAGCCTTGGAATGCAGACATGGCAGAAGCAGTAGCACCGGCATGCAGACGTGGTAACTAGCAATAGTAGCAATATGCAGCAATAGTCGTACTCGCCTTGGTATTGGAAGCACTAGTATAAGTATTAGTACAGTATTAGTATTAGTTTTTTTTTATATAGTTTTGGGGTTCTTAATAACGAAAGTACTCGTCCATGACTTTCAGATGTAGGACAGAATGGGACTACCAGGAACAACCCGCGCAGCCAGTACTCAAAGGCCTTAGCCTCGCCTTTCACAACCCCAATACGGCCATCAGCGAGCTTAGGGTAGGCGATTCAAGGGTTGTATGGGACTGAATAAGGAGTAAGCACATTGCTAAGCAATGAAAGGGCTATATGGGGTTGAACGAAGAAAAGTTACATAGGGTTTAGGGGGTTTACTCCAACGATGGAGGATAAATAAAAAGGAAACCAAAGTGTCAAGATGACATGGAAATGGGATATGTTGCGAGTTAGATTAAGTTTCCAACGCTTTCTAGGAGTGCATATAACTAGGGTAGCCATCCGTGTATTGAGCCCCGGTTTTCGAAAAAGAAGATAACAGGGTTGGTCAAGAGCGTGCTGCGGAATTCTGGAGAGCTTCCTGAGGCGAATGGGAGGTGGGGTGTGCGGTTCACAGATTCAGCCTTTGAGCATTCAGGAGGCGATTGATCACATGAGCCATAGTCTAAACTCCTAGTATCCCCATAATAACCCCTTATAGTAGTCCCCTATATAATCCCCTATATACCCGCCTTTAAGGAGTTTAGACTATAGTACACTTTGGCATCCAATTAAGTGCGGTGCAGGAGGGCGAATGGAAGGAACTATGCATTGGGACCATGCCACTATGGGCTATTAGACCCTAAAATTCCCTATTAGGACCTTATTAAGGGTAGATTAAGGTACCCTTAAGGTCTAGTAGCCCATAGTGGTGGGGAGGCTCGTCTATGTTTGAGTATTGCAACACCCCGAGCTTTTCGCACTTTATCGATAATAGATGCACAAAAGTCCACGAGGTCTGATATCTTGCCATTGCAGGCCTATCATCGTTGAACCGGGAGCCCACTTTAGAGTTTGGAAGATTTGGGATTTTAGGAAAACCTTACTTCTAGTCCCCCTTAAGTAGATAGAATATGGGGTATATGGGGATGTTATTATAATATGACTCTATTCCAGGTCTGAAGCCATCCCAGGTGCAAACCACATTGGGCCAGAGGAGCAGGACATCCACGGGCCCAACAGGCGGCAAAGACATCGAGAGCTCTTTGTGCCGTTTGTGGTGGCTTTGGGGGACTACTTTGTGATGAGTGGGGTTTGGGATGCTTAGAAGTAGAACAAACGGATGCCGAATATGCTACGTTATACTACTCATGATTATCCTTCTTACTTGTGCAGGCTTTTCGTGCTCACGCTCTTGCCAGGGGTTCGAGTGTGGCCGAAGCAGGATTACGCGCCTGCGACACTCAGACTCGGGTTGTCTTCAGACTAACGCTTGGCAACTGGTGGCCTTGTGACTAGTTTTTCCTTCCTCAATGTGGCGCGTTGTTGTTGCACCTTGTTTGTCACTGGGGAAACATGCTGTTCGTGCTACTTACGGCGGATGTGTTGAAGTAAGTCCTACTGGGCAAGATGCCTCAAGACGCGGCGGCGAATGCATTTGGAAAATTTCGGATGGCCCGCTTTTTTGCTAAGCACTTCTCACTGCTGAGTGGGAACTGACGACTCAAGTAAAACTATCTGATAACCAGTCCTTATACGGAGAGCTTCTGCCAAACACGACTCGCAGGCAGTAATATGACAATACGAGTAGCAATATGAGTAGTAATTGTCCCTCTAACCTTGCTTCTGGGTAACCAGAAACCTCAACAACAGAAGCCTCCCAGCGGCCTCCCCATGATTCCTTGGTAGTCTGGGCACCTGATGCGTTAGTCACATTGCTTGGGATGTCTTCACCTTGACAGGTCGCATGGCCACAGCATAGCGCAAGCTGCCTGAATCAGACGGAAGCTTCTTTCCATGTTCAAGCCCAGTAAGATCCTGTCCATGAACAGCAGTGGCGCTAGTTTCCATTGATTTTTTCATTTTCTTGTCCATTTGATTCTTCATTATTGGGGGATAATAATAACAACAATCATACGACTAACACTATAATTTACGAGGTGTGAAACGTTGCACGAGTTTACTCACGGAATGCCTGTGGCTCTTGCTCTCATGCATCTGTGACTTTGTGAGCTACAACCTCATGTTCATTGTCGTTCATTGTTGTCACCACCAACACTGTAAACCCGAAACCCCTATAAACCCTAAACCCCTACACTCCCCCAAACTAACATGGAAACCCATATAGCCCCATTTTAGAGGGACTGTAGTCTTTATTGGGCCCTTTTTGGGTTTCCATGTTAGTTTCCGGGAGTGTAACGCCCTAAACCCAAAACCCATGGGACATCGCATTTACACGAAGTCGGAGCGCTGCGGCTTAGCTGCCCTGACCATGCTGCCTGACGCTGTAGCTTTTCGCAAGGCACAGCACGCATGCGGTCGTCTGAATTCCTGTTCCTCAGAACAATGATGGCCATCTTCCCAAACTCTAGACCTTGCACCCGAAGTAGTATCTGCAAACAAAGTAACTGGGAGCCTGAGTGATGGGAGAAAAACTAACAGACATGGAGACCGCTACCTTGCAAGGTGATGCCCAACCACGACAGACCCTGCTGGATCTGTTTGGCCAACAACTGGTGAGACGTGTGAGACGTGTCCCTCGCAGACTTTCAAGAGCATATCGGACAAGTGCTCCAAGCAATGATGAATTCAGCTACAACTTACGTTTGCCTCCAATGGTCTCAGCACAAAACTCAAAAAACAACAGTAGATTGAAGAAGCATTGCTGACATGGCAGACATCTCTACAAAAAGTTTTTGCAGACAAAACCCGAAAGCCAAAAGCCCAGTCTCCTAATGTAGGGCTGAGCGCGTCAGTTTGCCCTAGGTGGCTTTGCCGACCGGATGCTCCAAAGACCTTCCCAGCGCTAAATCAAGATGGGAGGTTGTCGCAATGATGGCCCCATCTGGGGCCAAGTCGTAGTGAGTTCTTCATACGGCAAAAGCAGAGATGATTAGCTGCAGTTGTGTGGAGCTGTCTTAAAGCTCTTCGCTCTGGCTTACTCACAACTATTGCCTCATCTTGTCCCAAAGCATGCAATACCCAGCAAGCTTATAGATGTTGGACTTGGGCCCCTAGACTTCTTCGTCCCACATAAACGAGTGTCACATTGGTCTCCTCCCTCCTCCAAATCCAACTTGCAACCCCAACACTCTTAACAAGAAACCCTAAACACTAAACCGTGATCGGATCGACTTCCATCTAACAAGTCGGGGGGGCCCGCATAGACTTCATTTTGGGTAGAGAGATCTGTTTTGTTCTAACCCTGCACCCCGAACCTCATCGTGCCGTCGCAGCAAACTTGACGTGCACTGGCGGAGGGACGTCGAAGCAGGCGCCTCTCCCAGAGGTTCTATTTTTGTGGTATATAGTATGTTTAGAGTTTATAGGCACCCTTAAGCAGATAGAATATGGCTTTGGGTATATTATAAGAAGATCCCCATATACCCCATATTCTATCTACTTAAGGGGGACTATAGAGTTTAGGGTTTTAGGGTTTGGGGCCTGAACAGGCTCCTGTCGACGTACTTTGGGTAAAAATACATACTGTGCAGCTACGTAAACCATTTGGGACTTTTCGAGATATAAGGTTCAATGTAGTAGGAGAATAGGGTGGGGGGGGTGTGAGTTCATAGGAATTTCTAGTTAGGCTTTCCGGGGTATGGGGCTTTAGGGCTAGGGATCTCAAAGCCCAAGATCTGGGGTTTGGGTTTAGGTGCGCGCTACGGAACCCTGAAGATAGGTAACATTCTTGCACCCGTGATTGATAAACGCATAGTATCGCACACATTATATCCTCGTAAATAGCTCCCTGAGCTCCCAAAGAGCCCTCGTCTAAACTCGAGGTATCCCCCTTAATAACCCCTATCATACTCCCCTACATAGCATCCCCTATAAAACCCTCTTTAAGGAGTTTAGATTACGGCCCAAATGTCTCCAGTTTAGGGGAAACCTGCCTCATGCGTGAGCAGGGATAGTGCTTCTCCTTGTCGATGGTAGGTATTAGGTATAGAAGCCCTAAAGCTTAAACCCTAAGCCCTGAACCTTAAGCCCTAAAGTGTAAACCCTAGACCTTAATGCCTAAAGCTTAAACCCCCCAACCCTAAATCCTTAGCCGCTACAAGTTTGAAGCTATGAGTTCCTGGGCTGCAGATCTGGCAGTATGTTGGGTCTGGGTCTTGGGCTGTAGGGCATAGGTAGGTTTAAGAACTTATCCTGAAGTCATCCTTAGTTGCATTCTGACACATAAGCTCCACCAGCATTAAACCCTAACCCCTAAGAAGGATGCAAGTACCACAACGCTCTTCCAAACGTAAATTCTGGGAATAACTTCGTGGAAGAGCGTCTGGCATGTGCTTGCTACCCAGTCACGAAAGGATTCCATCCCAACAACCCCCGGTAACCCTCTGTAAGCCCCAGCAAGTCCTGTAGAGCGTCTACCATTCCTTTCCAAACCCCATACACAAAAATTATGTAGGATCCTGGCAAAGTCCGACCTAATCCTAAATTCTCTAAACTACAAGTCCTCAACCCAAGGTCCTTGCAACTCAACCCAAAGCCCTGAGTCTCACATCAAAATCCTACAGCCCAGACCTCTAGACCGTAGACTCCGAAAACTCCAAAGCCAAACTGCTCGACTGCAAACCAGGAACCCTAAACCCTGAACCGAACGCAACCAACAAAACGGGCATTCTACACCTACGGGCGTGCCGGGCGTTCCTATAGATAGGATATTACTGTTTGGGTGTATTTGTAACTCGCAATGACTAAGGCAGATGCGAACTGTAGGGTTCAGGGTTTAGGGTTGTGAAGCAATGTTGTTTTAAAGTATAGTCTCGTACAGTAACTATAGATGGAACCTAGGACCACAACATTGAAAGTTGTTCAGGCTTCGACATTACATCGTCCCTACAAGTCTCTTTCTAGACCTTGTGTCCAATGTCATTTCCATTTGCTTGTCCTTTTGATTTCGCTTATTATCCCGAAATTCTATATAACCCCTATCAACTATATAACCCATACATATTCTCTATGAAATGCCTATATAATATTTCCAACCCCATAACCCCTATACAACAACCCCTCCAAGATCTGTATACATCCCCTATAACCTCACTTCTAACTCTACATAAGCCTATATAACCCCTTGCGCCCCAGATGTGAGCTCCTGTGTTACATTGAGGTCGGCACCCTGAGCTGTGAGCTGCGCCACATGCGTGTCCTTGAGGATGGTTGCACCTCAGGCATGTGTACAAGCATGTTTACATATTTGAAGTTTAGGGTTGGGGTTTAGGGTTTAGGGTTTAGGGTTTAGGGTGTGTGTGTGTATATATATCTATGTGTGTATGTATATATATATATATGTATGAGCTACAGTCTAAACTCCTTAAAGGGGGCCATGTAGGGGATTGTATAGGGACTACTGTAGGGGTTATTCAGGGGGATACTAGGAGTTTAGACTATGGCTCATATATATATATATACACATACATACAGTTGCGGTTCAGGGTTTAGGGTTCAGAGCTTAAGGCTCAGAGTTCAGAGTTTGCTTTAGGGACTATATACACGTATATGTTGTTGAATGCAGCTTCTGCTTCTTTCCTGTAGTTGTTGCTAGTACGACCTCTTTTATTTTTTGGTATTGTCCATATTATATAACTAGTCACAAGCACCTGTATACACTTGTTGTTGTCTGTTTGATTTTGCTACTCTTTCTATGCTTGATATTATCTGTTAGCTTTTTATAGTGGTGTTTGTACTAGTGGGGTTAGCATATGCAAATATGTCTGCATATATACAGGCATCTTAGGGATGGCTTTTTGGGGGCGCATATACTGGAGCCTCTCCTCCACCGTCATAAATCTGCACAAATATCGGTGTATAGGCTTACATCGTACAAAGAAACAGCTGTTACTATGTTCCCTAAACCCTAAACCCTAAACCCCACCTGAGGGAACTTCATGGTCCCTAACCCTTAAAAATGATCCCTAGAGCGCAGTTCGCTTGGTAGATTGGTTTATGGTTTCAGAGCCTGTAAACCAATATGCCATGACGTGGATTCAAGATTGGCATTTGGTGGGTGTTGCATGGCGAAAAAGGGAGAGGCTCTCGGCCGTGGGTCCAGACACAATACCAATATCATCTGTAATTTGTGCAAACACGTTCTTCTTCTTGTGGGCCAGGGCTTCTTCTCTGTATATCGCAACTTCCAATTCATGTTCCGTTCCCTGGGCGATTTGATTCTCCATCATTGGGTGGGGTAATTTTCCTATACACCCTATTCTAACCCCTGGTTTTGGGATTGGCAACCCGAAGCTCCAAGGGTTTCAGGTTTCACGGCATCCCACAACCCTAAACCCTAAAACCCTAGACCCTAAAAAACCCTAAACCCTGAGCAGAGGTCGGCTTTATGGACAAGTGTTGCAGGAGGGGAGCATACTTCAAGGCACTACAAAGCAATGAAGCTCTAATTCAATGCCACAATATATAGTCCCCCTTAAGGGTATATAGGGGATGTAGGTACCCTTTGGGTTAATATTGGGGTCTATGTAAGGATAATGGAAAACAAAATGGAAACTACAATTTAGGGTTTATGGCTATAGTCCCCCTCAAGTAGGTAGAATATGGCTTTGGCTATATTATAATAAGATCCCCATAGACCCCACATTCTATCTACTTAAGGTGGACTATATGAACTGCTTAAGAGGAGCCTCTAGAACGCATCATGGACCCTATATAACCCTGCGAGATTCCCCAGCTTTACACGGTTTAGGGTTTAGGGTTTAGGGATGATTGGGGCGTAGGGGTGAACAGGGTTTGGGCGCGAGTACTCTGTTGTGTCCAAAGGTACATTGCAGACTTGGTAGTTTCCCAGATTCAGGGGACCCCAATATAGACCCCAAAAATACTATAGTCCTTATTATCTTATTGTAGGGACCCCAAAAGTACCCCACATTTTGGGAAACCTTCATTTTGGGGTCTCTATTGAACACCCTGAATTCGATCCATAGATACCTACACCTTAGCCACGGGGATGGACACAAGAGGGCATGTAGGGTTTAGCGATGTTTAGGGTTTAGGGGTTTAGGGTTTGAGGGGTTTAGGGTTTGAGGGGTTTAGGATTTAGGGGTTTAGGGTTTAGAGGGTTTAGAGACCCTTGCAGGGCAAACTACCTTAACTTGCAAGCCATAAGCCCCCACACCTCAAATCCCACACCCTAAGCCGGGCGACTGGATCTCAGGCAAAGATCTCAAAATTCTACCCATGGGGTCCAGGTTGGTATATAATCTTATACAATATATACTTGGGTCTCCAAGCAGCTATATGGGAAAAATCTTTCGGCCCTGAATATGTGCTATTATACACCATGGGAAAATCCTTGGGCCCTGAGTATATACTGTATATATATATATGTGTATACCATGCGAAAATCTTTTGCGCCCTAAGTATATCTATATACCTACATGGACCCTTGGGGTTAATACCCTAGCACCTGGTAGACCGCGAAGCACTTGATCGTCGGCTTTCTGCGGGATGCCTTGTAGTAGCGGCATCCATAAGGGGTTAGGGTTTAGGGGTTTGAGATTTAGGGCTTAGGGGTTCTTTGTGCGTGAATATGATGTGGCTTATAGGGACTATAGTTTTGTAAGTATACTTGCAAAGTCCCTCTGACCCTCCAAGTAGGGCTGGGACTCCCGTTTCAGCACTATTCCTGGGTTCAACTAGTACCCCCTCTATACTACCCCCCCCAGGTTCCCCCTTAATTAACCTCAATTAAGCCTAATTATACCTAAATAGCCTGAATTAAGGGGGGAACCTAGGGGGGGTAGTATAGAGGGGGGGGGGTACCAGTTGAACCCATAAACTATACGTTAGGTGGACCCCCCATCCTGTAATAGTGGCAGGATAGGAATACAAGAGGATCCTAAGATCATCACCACTGTCCTTTATAGTCACTATTACTGGGTGGGGATTGCACAAGTAAGGTAACGAACATGAAAACTTGGCTCCAAGGTTTCACAAGTCGAACGGCTTCTGCATCCAGGCACAATTGGACCATCTACCCGAATGCTGGACCGAAATGATTACAATTTGATAGTCGCATCTGTGCCATCACCAACCTGCGCAGTGATGGTCTCACAGACCCGTTCTACTAGGGTCCGCCTTACCACACGATGGTATTCAGGTCAACGCAACCCAACCCTCCAGCAACAAAAGCTCCTGAAAGCAGCATGACAGAACATGCGCAACTTGATTGGGCTTCCAATCTAACTGTTTCTGTGACAGAGCACATCCTGGCTCCTGGAGCGTTCTGGGAGCTCAGAGAAATCCTTCTTCAGTACATGACAGCCAACGTTGTAAGGTTCTACCACCAATCAATACCGGTTGAAACTGTCGACCCTCCGGCAAACTAGGACCTCCACAGCGGCCATCGCATATCCCCGCAAGTCCCTCCCTAAAACCATGCCCATGTGTACAGTCCAATGCCCATTTTGACACCCCCAAGACGACTCACAAGCAAGAGAACCCTCAGGAGCGCCTTCTTGTTCCTCGATGGGAGGGTTCACCAAGTTGTTAGGGTCTGCACGTACCTGTGCGGAGTTCTCCGAGCTGGAATTGCTTCAGGAACATAATTAAACCCCACGGGGCATGGTAGGTATATAGTATATACTTGGGCCCCAAAGTAGTTATATGAAGAAACCTTTGGGCCCTAAGTATACACGATATGCCTACATGGACCCTTTGGGGAAAAGGGTTGTTCGGAAATGCAATCGCACACCCTGTCGACCCCGTGCTGGAACCCACGTATGAAAGGCCCTGTCCAAACAAGAACAGCAATGACATATTTGCAAACACCTGTTGCAAGCACATGTGATCCATACATTACCACTTACGTTGCCAAGTGGCAGGAATGTACAGAACTCAGATACCCCTGGTTTACCTAGGTTCATGTGATAAGCGTATACTGCATAATATGTTTTCGTTTGGACCAACAAGCTAAGAATCAACATAACCCTCTCATGGAACAAGAACCGATTACAAGTTGGGTACTTTGATCTAGCATGACTGCCCCAAAGCCCCCTTCCGGACCCGCCCACGACAACAAAACAAGGACCCCACAATAGGTATACCCCCAATATAACCCTAATATACATCTAGTATAACCCTAATATACTACCAATATAACCCTCAAACAAAACCATGTCCAGGTCTGGCACAAAAACTCACACTTTCCGAAACTCTGAAGTCTGTTTTGTCTAAAGGCGCACCATGTGATACGTTGTGAAGTTGTACCAGGACGGCGCCAGCGCTTGGTCGTAGAAGATGAACCACGGACTGCAGTGGGACTCCAGTCTGAGTTGCTGTCAAAGAACTTAAAGGTCAGTTACCACAATGGGTATGTATAGTAATCCATATGCTTTCCCAATATAGTAAATCAAATTACGTTCCTTAACAGCAACCCAGTATTTTGAGGGATGACGAAGTAACATTGTGGGGATTATGGGCGGGAGCGGTGAGATGGCCGGAGGCGTTGATGTACAGTAGAAGCTTAAGAAGTTAAGCTGTTAAGTTGTGCTTTAAGAATCTAAGCTGCTGCAAAAAATGGGTGTGAAATTTAACTGACAGGCAGCTCATTTGCCCCTCTGGCCACGTAAGTTTTTGTGATATTCATTAGGTGGACCCACCGCCCTTTAATTAATAGTGGTAGAAAGAGAATACTATAATCAACAATATCCCTTATAGTTATCATTACTGGGTGGGGGTCCACCTAAAATATCCATTCTGAGTTGAGAGGAAACCGCCCTGAGGCGACTGTTCAGACTTTGTCTAGCCTTGAATCCTGAAGTGGAAGAGCTCTCAAAACGAGAGCCCATTCATATGGCAGTTCCAAGAATAGGGGGACCCAAAACTAGGCCGAACTCCTGTGATTCTTTATACAAGCACTCCCTTTTTTGGACCCCAAATGTTTGAAAGCTCTCCTATAGCAACCCCATTTTCCAGGCCGCCTCGTTGGGCTTCCACGTCTTTATAGAGAATCCCACGTGTTTAGAGTTTAGGATTTGGGTTGGCGGCAAGGGCGGGAGGGAGGACGGGAGGTAAGAATGACCCAGAATTCAGGGTTCACCGGCACGCCGGAGGAATTTGGAAACTTCTCGAGGCTTCAGGGTTTGGGGTGTAGGGAATAGAAAGGGAATTGGAAGTACTATATCACTGTGCATTAGTCAGTAGTCTATAAGCACTTAGAGCATGAAGCAGGGTCGCCAAGGCCTTGCGTTGGCTTTGAGCGTTAGGGCTTAGGACTTTTTGCGAAATACTTCTTTGTGAGGGGCCCATGTCATCCCTCTGATGGGATTCAGGCATCATGCTTTTCAAGCGCAATGGAAGGCTTGGGTCGGCCAAGACTGCATGCGTTAACAACTGGCTACCAGAAGACTAGACGAGCCAAAATCCCCTGACTTCAATACAGCCACACAGCCCTCTCAGCAGTGGGTATGTTCAGAATTTGGCGAACTGCTTTGAGGGACTGAGGGGGTTACGGAATATCTAGCTTGACACTAGTAACACTAAAGATGAGCCTGCCAGCCATAAACTCCAGAAAGGATATCCATGTAGACACATCTTAATGCCCCGCCTCAGGTCGTAAGATCTCTCGATGTTGCGCTGGAGGATGCCCATCAAACCTCAGAGAGCTTGGGGCTTAGAAGTGCCTGAATCAGAGGGCATGCTTCGAGGTCACATGGCTCTGTACTTCTAATTCCCTTGTCCTTATACTACGCGAATATTGTTTAATACTATTAACAGTAAGACGAATAGTAGTAAGAACGGTAAGAAATCTAACAAGTCAGCTGTCATCCCCGTCCCCAGGTCTGAGGTCCATTTGTCATTGGCCACTAGTCAAAGCATGGTGAGACTTAGAATCACAACTACCCCAGACCTTGGCGAGCGTCCAGAAAGCTAGCTTCACGCCTTAGAATATCCCACCACCAAACAGCCACCGAGGCAAAAGAGACACATGAGGGAATCGGGGAAGAGGAGGGAGACACCAGGGCGGTAATTCCTTGCGAGGCTTTTTGAGGCTCTTTAGAAAAAGCGCGCGACATGCCTTGAATTGCCTGAAGCACCATCCGCACCCTAAACCCCACGTAAGAGCCTCGCACTCCTGCACCCTAAGCTGAGGGTGTTTGGCTATAGGGATATTGGAAAAGAAAATGAAGACTACTATATCATAATAGGGAATACATTGGGGTTATATAGGGATAAAGGAAAAGGACATGGAAGCTACTATATAATGTATTGGGGTTAAGGGGCTTTGGGTGGTCTCCTCCCAAAATGACGGGAGGCGAGCTTGGAAAAGCGATGGCCGCCGGGAACGGCCGCTCAACCAAGTGCTCAAACGTACTATCACTCAACCCTGAACAAAGCCTAGGGCTCCAGTTACCTAAATAATGGGTTCTGGATTCTGTATTCCATATACTTACATAGCCCAGTAATCTACTATTCAGGCCCTAGGGAAACCTAACCCCGGCAACTCCAAACCGTACTTTTCGCAACAGCCCCAAACAAGAACCTTAAAACCCTACGCCCCACACCCTAACCCAGCGCTTGCATCCGAGCAGCGATCGAGATTGTCAGCAAAGAGCCGCTTACTGTAGGCTGCCTGGCCAAACCAAGGGCTGACTCAAGGCTTATGGCTTACCTAGACGCCCCAAGTACCCTCTATAAACCCTAAGTCTCCCCAAATAGAAGCTATATAGACCCTATTTTAGGATACTTGGGGGGGTCTAGGTAGGGTTTGGGGTATGGGTTTACTGTCTATGGTCTAGGATCTATGGTTTAGGTTTTTAGGGCTTGGGGTCAAGTGTTTTGTGTTTTAGGGTCTAATTGTTTGGGTATAGGGCTTACCTGGACCTCTACACCCGACCCTTTTCTTGGGTTCCTAACTTTATGTCTAGTAGGAATCTTCTATCTGCAAAATTAAGTACCCTCAAAACATTGCCAGGGTTTTGGCTTCATAGGGTATATGGCTTATGCAGTTTAGGGTTCACAAGGTTGAGTGTTCTCTGAGCGTGCGACTTGTAGGATTTTGAATCTAGGGCTCCTGGAGCTTAAGGGTACCTGCGTTCACCAAGTTCTTAAGCGAGGGTTCCCATAGGGCTACCGTCAGGTCGTCATGGGTTCTTGTTTATTGCCAAACTCTGGGTTGGCCCCTAAAGCCCTTCGAACAATATTCGTATATGGTGTACCCTACCACTATGGGCTATTAGACCGTAAGGGCACCCCATATACGAATATTGCAAAATCCTTTATTAGGACCTTATTGAGGGTAGATTAAGGTACCATAGTGGTATGCTCAGCTACCTAAACCTTGAAGATCACTGCTCCACGTAGATGGCGTCATCTAGGAAACATGCAAGTTCTGGAAGCAGCATGGCCCATTGCAACCAATGCGTTGTAGAGTCATTGTGAGGATACAAAGAAGACTGGCATCGCTACAATGAACAGCGAAATATGTCTCACGCCCAGAGTAGCTTTACAGTATATGGCAGACACTTAGGGATCTCCCGCATCCTCGTCATTGTTGCGTCCGGTCCCGTACTGCAAAACATATTGGTGTCAAGATTCTACAAGTTCGAGCCAAAATGAGCTATAGTCTACGCTCCTAGTATCCCCTTAATAACCCCTTTAGTAGCCGCCTATATAATCCCTTACATAACCCCCCATTAAAGAGTTTAGACTATGGCTCAAGTGGGGTTGAAAGATAGGAGGGCTCAGGTCATTGCATGGCAAACGCGCGCCCTAAACCCTAAACCCTCCCCTAAACCCTAAACCCCTAGACCCTGAACCCTAAACTCTAAACCCTAAGCCCAAAACCCCTTAATCTACGTCCCAACTCCAGCCGGCCTTCCGCAGACCAAAGAGAGTGTGGTTCTGCCTGGCACCGACTCCTCAGTTCTGGCATATAATAGGGTAATATTAAGGTTATAATATATTGGGGTTATATATTCGGGTTATATAATTAGGTTATATATTGGGGTTATATATTTGGGCTATGTATTGGGGTTATAAACTGGGGCTATATTTGGGTTATATATTAGGGTTATGTATTGGGGTTATCTTGGGGCTACATTGGGATAATGGAAAAGAAAGTGGAAACTACAATCTTATACTAGGATATATATATATATGTAGATATTGTAGTTATAACCAAAAATCTTTAAGGAGGACCCCTATGATGTCATCATAAACCCTGTCATTCAGGGTTAACCTTGGTCCTGGCCTTTTTCAAGGTCATCTTCTAGACAGCAATGAGAAACATGAGACAGAAACCATCGCAATAAGTTGAGTACTGCCCCCACTGAGTAACAGTTGGATAATAATTATAATATGGTTCTATGTAGCCCTTAATATGACCCCTAGTATAGACTGTTACTGGGTGGGGGCAGTACCCAGACAATAAGATTCTTGCGGTCATTTGGACTGGTAGTTGTTTCCCAAGACTAAGGGGACCCTTAGTTACAAACATCAATATTCGGCTTCTCATGATAACTACCCTGGCATAGGTGCAGAGCACCTATAAGCTCTTGTTCTTGAGATACCTATTCTATAACCTGTTGCAACCATAAAAACCCGATTAGGAGCCTGTAGTGGTCCATGTCAGGGCTTCATGGTTAGGGCATCAGATTTCAGTGAGCAGAACTTCAATGTATATTGTCCAAGTAATTTCTACATGACCTCCAAACCCCTGACACCTAAACCAAAACCACAGACACAAACCTTGAGAAAGCACCCGGGCCTAAACCCTAAACCGCTTGTCTCAAAAGCAGCAAGGGCGCTGTGGATTTGTGCTGAACACCTGGAGCACAAGGCATCCTCACACTCCGTGCAGATGTAGGAGGCCTGGCAATGGGTGTAGGGCTTACTGGATCAGCGTACCCTACACCGCCTGTAGAAGATGTCCAGGCATAAAAGTCAAGTAAGAAAAAAAGGGGTGCCGTAGGGTATAGGGGCTTGGGTAGGGTTTAGGGCTTGGTGTTTGGGGTTACATCGGTGTGTGGTTTTGGTGTTTTTTAAGGCTTGTGCAGTCACGGCTGCTGCGCTGAAAAATATGAGAGTGCTTGCCCAAAAAGGCTCCACTTCTACATACCTAATTGTAGTTTCCATTTTCTTGCCCATCATCTCTATATAACCCCTATATGTCCCCTATAACCTTTGGTGTTCGGCGTGCTGGCTCTGACAGCCTCAACCCTTCTACTGGACTTGGCTGCTACTGTTTCAAAGGTCCGTCGCCTCGCAGACCAGGGTCTAGGAGCCCAAAGGCTCAAACGGTTTGGGCATAGCGTTTAGGGTTTACAGCCCCTACATAAACCCAGTTTCCCACATGGTGTTTCATCTGTTTTCCCATATGTTTCTCCATGATGGTGACTATAGCTACAGGAACCTCTCGGCCCAAAGGGTCCATGTAGCTATTATGTAGTATACGGTTAGGCCTTCAAGTAGTTATATGGGAACCCCTTTGAGCCCCAAGTATATACTATATAGCTACATGGACCCTATGGGGACGGGGGGCAGGCTTTAGGGTTTAGGGTTTGCGGCTTAGTCGATGTGATAGGGTCTTTTGGTTGAAGTTCGGAGCTAAAGCTTAGGGCTAAGAATATAGAATTTAGGGGTTGGGGCCTAGTTAGGCTTCTGTGTAGGCCTCAAAGAGTGCACTACACAATCCCAACTTCGAACCAAGCGGGACAGAATGTAGGCGTACAGAGCCCGACAGTTACCGGACTCAGCACAGCCAATGATAGATATCGTCCATATCGCCAATGTCGGCACGGGCCCGCTGAATGATCCTATACTGTTGATACTTGCTCACATCTTGAGTACTGGATACCCCGAGACAGCTACAGTACTTTGCTACTGTGAAGCAATGCTAGCTTTCAAAACATCATTGAGTCTCAGGATTGGAACGCCAGGCTTAGGACATAGCCACAAGCATGCACGTTTTGAAACGCAAGCGAAAGCTGCATCAAGATGTAAAGCTGGACCAAGGGTTGGAGATGCTGTCACTGCAACCTTCGACATGCTGATACTTCATTCATTTTGTGTGCATCTTTTGCCAAAGACAACTCCCCAAACTCTCGGGTAAGACCGCGGTCCGACATGCCACAGCAGTGGAATCCTGTTGCACAGTAGTTTCATGGATGCTTCCGGATGGTCTCGGGGTACTCTGGTTAGGCTGATTTGCAGGCCTAACAGGGCTTGGGGTTACGAAGGCTGAGGGCGTGCGAGGGCAGGATGCTTTGCTTCCAGCTGGATAGTTGGTTTAGGGTTTAGGGGTTTAAGGTTTAGGGGTTTAGGGTTTAGGGATCATCATGGCCATCACTATGTTGCCATGTCTCATACTGCGGCCGCTCTAGTATAAAACCGCCAACAAGCTGGTATTCTCAATGCCCGCCCGTACGGAGATGAACTATAATCGTCAGGTGAATTGCCATGGTGATTGTAGCCGAAGACGTGGCTCTAATTGCAAAAGCCGGCAGCCACTGTAATTTGAGCTCTAAATCGCTGATAGAGCATATACTTAGAATATGAAGTCCTGTATAAGTTTGAGTCATAGCTGCAATTACTGCGATGAACGCAAGGAAATCCTCAGCATTCCGTCCAATGCCAAAGCTGGGACAGCTGCAGGGTATTCCGGAACAGCTAACTGTTTGCTAGCCGGGAAGGAAGGAATGGAAACCACTATGGAAACTACTATGGTTAGAATCCAGCGGAAAGGCAGATGAACATGACACGGAATCGAGGGTTCTGGAGTATATATGGTTCAAGATAAAAGGGAGTGGACGAGAACTGCGAACTGCTACATTATGAGGGATTCTGTAGGGTCTACAAACGGAATCCATTCCTGAAGTCCCCGCCAAACAACCAGCAAGACAAGTGGCATCTTCGACCACCAGACTCGAGGCGGACATCTACCAACGCAGCAAAGTCATGACTTTCACTGTTGCCTGAGAACATTCTGGACCACAACTAGGCCCTTCTGACCTTTTGAACAACGTAAAAGGCGATGTTTGTCCGACTTTTGAATGGGTTGCATGCCTGAACAAATGTGAAGGCAAAGACCTCAAATGCAGAACTGGGGCAGGAGGTCCATCGGACTTTAGAGATCCTGGCGACTAGGTTTCAGTACATGAGGGCCCTGATGTCAGAGCTGGCCGTGGAGCCCCAAAAAGTAATTCCACTATGGGCTATTAGACCTGAAGGGTACCTTAATCTATCCTTAATAAGGTCCTAATAGGGAAGTTTAGGGTCTAATAACCCATAGTGGTTTGGGGTTTCTGAACATTGTGCCCTAGGGCTCTTGTTACCTAAACAATGAATTCTGGGTTCTACATTCCCTATAGTTACATAGCCCAGTAACCTACGATTTAGGTAACAACTGGGAGCCCTAGGGTAGGGATACCTTTTTTACAGTATTTTACGGGTCTATATTGGGGTCTCCCTGTTTTAAGAAACTACCATTTGAGACCTGTGTCCATCCAAATGAAGGTTTCCACACAGCTGCGAGGACGAATGCTGAGGATGTATGTGTAGGATTTCTTTAGTTTAGGGTTCAGGGGTGCGCAGTTCAAGGTCTAGGTGTCAAGTGAGATTCTTCACTTTTCAAGTAGCTGTCAATATTCTGGGTTTTGGGGGTCGAACGATGTCCTGGCTTTGCCCAGCGCTCCTAAATCCTACCGCCGAAACGATGAATGCTTACGCGTAAATCGATACATAACTCAGGTGCTTGTACTTAGTTGGCAGAAGGTGTCCAGAAAAGCTCACGCAAAGATCCGCACCACTCTACCCAGCGTGAGACCTCAGCATCCCTGCCAATTCCCCTACCTGGGGCCCTGCAACTTGCAACCCGAATTTGGGGGAGTACGACAACCCAGTATCCTAGATGACCCCCATATGCTACAACGCTAGTTGAGTATTAGTTGCTGACAACTCCCCATGTAATATGAACAGGATGCGTCGCCGGAGTCCAAGTCTAGGCGCAGCGAAAATGTCTTCTAACCAAGTGGGGCCTCAGGTATGTAGGCTGCTGATCCTTGATTGCTTCTTTCTGCAATCGCTTGCAGCACCTCGCCTTTTGCTTACGACCTACCGGGCTTGGCTGCAAGGGGTGCCTGGCATCAAGGGCTTTGGACTCTGGACCTGCAGTAAGAGTCTACCTGGGTCACAAAGGCAGGTAAAATGATGGCGGACAAGCGAAAGCTGTCACCTGACATGCTTTTGGGCCAAACTTTTGGGATTCAGGTAGGCATTGAGCCCCAAAAACCATTCAGGAGGACTTGCTTTCCCTGAGAACCCTGGAAGCTGAACATGGCAAGATGCCTTGCCCTCTCCACTAGAACTTAAGATCTCGGGTCTAGCAGTCCTCTGAGGGCAGGGCTCCCCTGAAGATATCTTTGTTGTGGGCGAGGCGTTGTGTGATAGCTACTTGACTTTGGTGCATGCCCCTGCCCCTGGCATACTGGCTGGCCAGCATCAGCTGCAAACTGACATCAAGCTGCTCGTGCACAATGGGGGATGCATGGACAGGAAATCCAAACAACACACTCTTCTCTCGCATGCCTTAAACAACAAGCCGAACTCCTACACCCTATCAGCCCGAGCCCTATATGACCCGTATATAACCCTATATATTACAGTAGTTTCCATGTTCTTTTCCATTATCCCCAATATAACTCCAGTATGCTATAGTAGTTTCCATTGTATTTTCCATTATCCCCTATAGTCCCATGAACCTAGCCCGCCGGCGTCAGCCCTTGCATCCAGCAAGCTTCCCCAAAGGGTCCATGCAGGAATGCAGTATATCCGGATTTCCCACATACATACCTTGAGGCCCACGTAATTGCCATATTTCTACAGGGAACCTTTGGGTTCGAGAATGCAGCAGCAGAGCACCCCAACTGCTGTGCTACTTCTCAGCTGTATCTGACCGGGCGATCACAAAGAGACTGCGGCGAGTATGATTCGGATGGTAACATGCCCATAAGAGCCATAGTCTAAGCCCCTATAGCGGTAACTCTTAGTATCACCTTCATAACCCCCGTAATAGCCACCATAAAGCCCCTCCATATAACCCCCTTCAGCGAGTTCAGATTATGGATCATATGCTGACCCCTGCACTACCAAACCATGAGACATGCTTGTAATGGCCTATGGCCATGAGCCGTGTCTTACCCCGAAACCCCTTGCGCTAAACTTCTAAGCCCCTCTCAATCCCATCAAACATAACCATTCAAGCAGTATGCAGTTGTAGCCTTAGCTGGGAAGTTCAATTCAATGGGGGCTACATGTCTATTGATATGGGGTTTCAGGGGCCAGGGTCGAGTACAGTGGCCACACCGTAGGAATTCATTTAAGGAGCGCGATCTAAACTAAACCTCCGCAAGATCCAGCATATTATAGCATATTCCTCTAGGTACCGGCAAAGAATTAATTGTGAGCGCCCATTTAGTCCCTAAGGGTCCAAGTAACCAAATGTTGGGGCTCAGAGATTACCATCCTCCCCTTGAATCTGTTGTTGGGGTGCCGGTCGCGTGTCCTTGTAAGAGTTCCTGATGTTGGGGAATTAGCATGCCCAAAATTAATGATGTGTTCAGAACCCAGCTCTACGTCAGAGACAACTTATAGTCCCCCTTAAGTATGTAGATAGAGTGTGGGAAATATGGGAATCTTGCTATGGTTTGGAAGACTTCCATAGTCGATCTACTCAAGGGGGACAAGGTCAACAGTTTGATACCTAGTGGCCACAGCTATTCTCGTACTTGAGAACTTACGGTGCCGCGCACCGGCCCACCAAAAATTGGTTCGGCGATTCGGTTTGGTCTCTTTGTGCCCGAAAGACTTGGTCTTCTGAAGAAGGCTGATTACCACAGCTGAGGGGCTTCGGGTTTGCAATCGATGTAGGGTTCAGGGCGGCCAGGCTGTAGGATTTGGAACTTCAGGACATCATGCGCACAAGTCTTGAGCGTCTGAAACTATCCTGGCCTTGTAGGCATGATAGGGACCCCTTTTCAGCACGAAAAAAAGGCTTCAGCTGAAATCCTGTCATGTTGGGAAGGGCTCGATTGGTTAGGTCGCTACATCAGCCATCATATATCGGGGATTTAGGAGGATATGGCTGAGCCCATGTTGAAGCAACTTCTTCTGAGACTGGAAGATGGATAACGACCTCCAAAGAAGCTCCACTTTCCTGTTCTGCAAGCACTTGGCATCCAAGTCTGTCTGCTTAAGCAAGTACTCAAACCCTTGAGCAGAACACCAAATTCACCAATGTTGAGACTGAACGGTGACCCCTGCAACTGTATACCCGAAAGGCATTACGGTAACTTCCTAACCCCCAGCCTAGAGCGCACAGGCTCGTGTTTGAGTGTGATCCTGGCGGCGTCTGTTGCAGCAGCCTCTAAGACAGCCCCCACCACATGATTTACAAATCTATCCAGACCGCTTAACCTCAACCAAAACCACCCTGATCTGTGAAGCTTCTTACCCCCAAGCTACGAGCTTAAAGCCAGGGCTAGATTCTCGATTCCAGAAGGCTATGCCAAAAACCTGCAAACACCAGAAGCACTTGTTAGCACCTTGAGTTTACATAGCCAGCCGGGCGTTCAGCCAAAGAAGCATTGCTTTTTTACATCTACCTCCAAGAGCAGCCCCTAAATCGCAAAATCCTGCATACATTAACACAAAGATGTATACCTACATAACTCCGAGACATGGCTGCATCTTCATCGATATCCCGTATATCCTTGAATAAACTCTATACATCCCTACATGTACCTACCCGTCAAACACGCCACAGCCCAACAGGACAAAAGCCGTGCCCTCGGAGTTTATTGGGCGCAGAGTCTCTTTTCTCCGATACCTACCCTATATCCGAAATCCTAAACCTTATATCTGAAACCCTAAACCCTAAATCCCAAGCCCTCAAACCTAAACCCTACGCCCGAAACCCTAAGCCCTACATTCTGAAGTCTATAGGCATTATAATCCTAAGCCCTAAATCCTAAACTCTAAGCCTTCAAATCCTAAATCCTAAACCCTAATCCTGAATCATTAGCCTTGAACCCACAACCCTAAACCCTAGATCCTAACCCAAAGCCTTCTTCTAGGCCTCAGCCTTTTCTTTTGCCTCGGCTTTTGCCTTAGCACGGCCTCGCTTGGCCGGAGGCGTGTCCGAGCTTTCCGGGGCCTCGCTGCGAGCAAGCTGGTGCAGGGTTTGGGGATCCTGTAGAGTTTAGGCTTGAAGAACTTATACTTAGTCACTACAGCTCAGGGTAAAAGACACAGCCACTCCCGGCCTCCAACCACGTAGAAGGGCTTACGGTTTAGGGCGCTCTTGCTAGGAAGTAGGCCTGTGTGTAATGGCGCTACACTAAACGGGAAAGAAAGGTATTCATGGCGTGTCTGTGCTTAGTACTCTGTTCCCCTAATAGTAGCCTGGCCACCCCCCCCAAGAATAGATGCCCAAATATAGTAACGATACCTATACAGATATATGTGCTTTCAAGGGTTGAACATTCATGATTGGCGGGGTGCTCTTCGACTCCAGTCAAACCCTGTCAGGTAGGGCGTGGAAGCGGTCATACTTGTCATTGCATAGCAAGTATATGGGAGTATGTCAAAAAGACGTACACTGAGGGATCATGGGTGTCTACGTGGATCCAAGAGGTGGCAAAAGGTGGAATATAGGGATCCTTATTGGCGAATATGTAGGGGATATTTTGATAAACTCCCGTGTGGCCAAGGTTTGCATTTGAATGAATGGGTTAGCTTAACCCCTCATTTCCCCAACAGTCTAGAAAGCCTTGGAACCTTGACATCTGAAGCGTTGACATTGCAACCCAAGCAAACTTCTGGAATCCCTCACTGAAAAGCTACTTCCGGCATGCTATTCATGGGGGTAATATTAAGCTTATAATGGGGGTTATCTAGGGGGTCGTATGGAGGTCATATAGGGGTTATACTGCGGGTTATATAGGGGTTAAGTTGGGATAATGGAAAATAACGTGGAAACTACTTTTGTAGCCGCAGCTATTGTAGATCTTCTCCGTCATTGGTCAAGCAAAGTCATGCCCAGAATGGTAGTCGTGTAGTGTATCCAGACATAGTCAGAAGACCCTTGTGGCGTACTAGACCCGCGTCCTCCATTGCCTGACCCTGACTACCCTAGACTTAGGTATCATGAGCTCATGCAGTTTTTTTTTGTATCAGCAGACGGACGACCAGTAGCCCGTCCTAAACCCCAAAGCCAAAACCCGAACCACAATTTCCCAATCCTGAAGCCTAGCCCTAAACCCTACAGAACCTGAACCCTCAACCCTAGATCCTAAACTCTAAAACCGAGGGAGCTATCCACAGGATCTCGCCTTTCGTTTCGTATCCTTGGCCTGGCTTGAATCAGGACGTCTTCGCTAATATGGTGTTTAGGGTTCATGATGTGGGGTTTCGGCGTTGGGGGTGCTATCACAGCAATGGAGATACAAATGAAACGAACATGGGAAATGACATGGCAACTGGAAGTCCCCATGACCTTAACATACTACAGCAACAACAATCCGGTGTTGAGGACCATGCCGGATTTTCAGTATCAACCGTATGAGCATAGGAGTTGTCTGTTCAAAGGTCTACGGTTTAGGGCTTAGGGTTTTGGATCTATGGTTTCGCGGTTGCTGTTTAAGGCTTTAACATTTATGAGGCCTAATTACACAGTAGACTGTTCTTGATGGCCATACTCTGTACCTGACAAGTATGCAGGTACAAATGCAGCACGAAGAATGCCATGGATCGATGAACGCTTGCACCAAGTGCAGCCTGTACTGCCCGCAGACCTTTAATAAAAATATGTGTGACAACTACCTAGGGTTTATGATATTATAACAAGCATGAACAATAGTACCTAAGGGGACTGCGGCAGCATAGACTCCATCCACGATGGCTTCTAGATGAAGTGTGTGAAGCATTGATGGCCAGTCCCCAGTATTGCCAGGGTGGCGATGCTATATATATATATATATGTACTCCATCGGTGCTAAGTTCGTTAGTATGAACCAATGTTCTGGACAGCATCCGAATATGATATCCATGTGAATTTTTTTGATAGGGCTAGGGTTTGGTGGTACCCTGGTCGCCCAGCCGAATGGCAGAAGTCGTTCAAGCCATGATGCGTTGTTGGCGGCCAATCGTTTTGGTGTTCTACTGACAGCTGCTTTTTATTAAGAATTTCTCTCTCTGGCTTGTAGATACGTCATCGGAGCATATCAACCATCGCATTTGTCTCCCCGACTGACCCCTTTTCAGGTTGAACACTTGTGACAAAGCCATGAAGTTTGACAAAACTTCTTTTCTTAGACACAAACACCGCAGAGGCCAGACACGAAGTTAGCGTGGCAAGTAAACTGGAACTAGAATGTCTTCTGACCTGGATAATTCCAAGTAGGAATGGAAATTCCATGCCAGGTGGCAAAGATGCACACAACCCTCCATCCTGGGTTGGGCACATTTTGCACATGACATACATAAAAGTCTGATGCCAGACCTTTCACTGTTGATGAGCCCCCCCAATGATGTAACAAAGCCCATCCAGGCTCTGTGCCTCATGCCGTAGCACTGAATCTCATCACCACAAACCCTGAAACCCAAATCCCACATCGGCCGTTTAAGACCTAAAGCCTACAACGCCTAGCCTACAAACCCTAACCCAAAAATCCCATGCACCTGAAGCATGCGGAGGAGATCTTCGGCAGCCTCTTTCTCCGTGGGGCCTAAACGAGCTTGTCAGGGATTAGGGTCAAGGGGTTTAGGGTTTAGGGTCAAGGGGTTTAGGGTTTAGGGTTTAGGGGTTTGGAAAACCGCAGACCATCAAAGTTTCAATCCTCAGCCCTACATCTTTGAAACCCTGAACCCGTAGGGCTCCAGTTACCTAAACGATGGGTTCTGGCTCCGATAACACCCTATAGTTACATAGCCCAGTAGCCTACTATTTAGGTTACTTGGAGTTCTAGGGCATCCCTAGGCCCTAAACTAAACCCTAAACCCCTAACCCTAAACCCCTAAACCGCCTAAACCCTAAAAACCTAAACCCTAAGCCCTAAACCCTGAATCCCAAATCATATTAACTTCAGACTCTTCAGAAGGCCCAGGGCCCCGGCGCAGTGGTCCGCACTGCCGGCTGGATCCACCTGCACGTTTGTCAGGTTGTCGGGTAGAATTTGAAAAACCAGGGCTTATGCCAAGAAGCCTTCTTTTCAGGACACCCCAATAAATCCCCAATATACTATAGTAGTTTCCATTTTGTTTTCCATTATCCCAATGTAACCCCAATATACTGGTTTAGATTTTTGGGTTTAGGGATCCGCGGGATTCCTCCTATCTTATCGGGAGCTTCCGGCCAAAAATGGGGGGGAGTGGGTGTAGGTGTAGGTCGCTGAGGGAGTTCTACATACACTTATATATGTATATATACATACAAATGTACAGACCGTACAGATCAAGCTTTGAGACGGATATCTAGGGATCGTTGCATGTAATTAGGGACTTTGTAAGGATATTTCGGACAGATGCTCAATTACCCCAAAAGCCCAATGCAACCCTAAACCCGATATCCTAAACCCTAAACCAAATGCCCCGTAAGGCTTAACGGTTTATGACGAGAGTTTAGGGCCAGACTTCACTTAGGGTCAAGGGTTCAAGGTGTCCGAGTAAAGAGCAATCCCTGTCTCAAAAGCATTCGTAATGAGACTTACGGAAATATTTCTGACTCGAGGGGTAGGCTAGCTTTCGGTCATCTCCCCTTGTTCTAGCGGGCTCCGTCTCGCAAGTCGCCACCCTCAACAAGGGTTCCTCAATTTTGAGAAACCCCTCCCCTACATCTGTGAAATCTCTTGAGATTACTTTCCTTGTCCATCGGACAGGCGTGGTAGCCTGCATAAATTTGAGGGGTGGTTTGTCCCCAGAAACACAAAGCTTTCCCACTGCGGACCTTACTGCTTGGAATAAGGGTCCTGAAGATTATAATGCAAAGCACGGAGGAGACTACAAGCGTGCGCAGGCCACCTACATAGCATGCGCAAGTGCCAGCCTCTCAATTGCAAGTATACACACAAGGAATCTGGGACCGCAATGTTGGTTACTACTCCTGTTACATCCTAATTAGCCCCAGTATCCATGTCATGTTCCATGTTCTTTTCCATTTGATTCTCCATGATTGGGGTAAAACCCTACACCCTCAACCGCCCTAAGCCCTACACCCCTTAACCCTAAACCCCTTAAACCCTAGACCCCAAATCCCAGAAACCCTATCATGTCAGGCTTCTACAATACTTGGAAAGTGTTGCTCCCTTCCGCTAGTTCGGAACTTCAGCCAAGTCAGCGGGGCAAGAATCCTACAGAGTTTAAAGGGTTTAGGATTTAGAGTTTAGGGTTTAGGATTAGGATTTCGAGTTTTCAGTTTAGGGTGTAAGGTTAGGAATTAGGTTTTAAGGCTTTTAGTGTAGGGTGTGAGGCTTAGGGTTTAGGAGACTAACTGCGTACACCTTCCATGACCCTAATGGCCAACAACTGCTCTTACCAATATGGACCTACAACATCATTTGTAAAATCCATGAGACCGTGCCACCTTCCACGAATGCTGACAACATCCTGCCAAGAAAGCTATGAACATCCGCATTCCTCAACACACGCCGGACAATTTCGAAAAACCCTTAGCCCCTGAGAATCCAACTTACTTTTTTTGCTTCTGGATTGCGAAAAACCTTACACCCTAATCCCTATCTAACTTATATAACCCAGTCTCCATTTCATCTTCCATTTGATTTTCCATTATTGGGCCCTATACCCCTAAGCCCTAAACCCTTTTAAACCCTGAGAGGCCCTAGAACACCTTCCAGATCTCACCTTAAGCCCACTAGGTCTCAATACTTGTCCACTGCAGTTGGCCATTGTTGCAATGTTCCTGGTATAGCCCCTAGAAGCCCTTAGCCCTATGTATTCCCCCCGTAAACCCTAAATCCTACACCCTAAACCCCTAAATAAAACTCAGTCCTAAACCCTAATTCCTAAGCCCTAAACCCGAAATCCTAACCCCTCAATCCTAAACCCTACTTCCTAAACCCTAGACCTAAACCCTGAACCCTAAATCCTAAGCCCTACATCCCAACAATAACCCCTACAGAGCCCCCAACCTGTATCCTCACCAGAGGCCAGGCTCCCCAGCATGGCACAGAACCAGCGACCTACTGGGTTGCTGTTAAAGAACTTAAGTTTAGTTACCACAATGAGTGTATATAGGGTTTAGGGTTTAGGGCTACCAGAATATCCCCCTATAATGGAGAAGCCGGCCAAAAGAAAATGGAAAATTACATGGAAGCTGAGAGGACTATAGGGGTTTACCATAATGGGTACATATAAGGTTTAGGGTTGAGGGATTAGGGTTTAGGATTAGGGTTTAGGGTTACCATAAGGGTTATATATAGTAAATAAAAGGGTTTCCCCAACATAGTAACTTAAATTAAGTTCCTTAACAGCAACCCAGCCTAAGGGCGAAGATTTTATAGGGTTTATAAGGTTTGTAGAGTTTGGTATAGGGTTTAGGATTTAGGGTTTAGGATTTAGGGTTTAAGGTTGAGGGTTTAGGGCCTTTTGGGGGGGAGCCCTACAATATGTAAGGTACATTGGGGCCTATAGTAGTATTTCTCGCAGCTACCTTGTCCGTATCCTACCCTTGGGATCCACTTGTTAGTATAATGCAGAATCAGATGGAAAAGAAGATGAAACATGAAGTGGTACCTGAACATATACAGGTGTTTTAGCAAGAATACTCTACTGACATAAACAGCCCCAATTTTACAATATGTAGACTTTCGGGCCCAAAGTAGGAGTTAATTGTAGACTTCGGGCTCCAGGGCTATTTCTCCAATATCTAGGGCCTATCCAAGGTCAACTTTTGGTTGATGCACTGTTTTTTTTTGTTTTGCCTTAAGAGGTTACATTTGACCAGCTGGAGAGGTAGAGTGTAAAAGCCACCACGGCAGGACTTTCCAATATAGTTCAAAGGATTTGGCAGCACAAGGGGTTTGGCACGGCCGCAGAGTTCGGGCCATAGTATACATGATGAAGTGCTATGGGTGAGCAAGTTGCTAACTGGGACTGCCTGGATGGTGTCAGACTACATGCTGGCTGCATGTAATCAAGTGAGACGTGTTTGACGTTGTTTCAGGTACAACCTCCCAATTCTCATCATCAACTGGGCCTGTTGTATAGAGCTGGATTTACTACGACCAAGCTACTGTGCGGAAATCCACTAGGGCTTCCATAAGTGCGCGGACACAAAGCAAACATTGAACATTTTCTAGACTTCTGGGGCATTGTCGGAACTCCATCAGAGGTCTAATATAGGGTGACTCCCAGTGAGATACCGTCCAAAATATCCGGATCTTTGCAAACCTACCGGGACCCCAAAGCATGTAGAATGACGGCCTTTTGCTTGACGTTTTTGGGGGGAGTGCCCACCAGTTCTTTACCTGCTTCCGGGATGAGAACAAATCCTAAGCCCGCCCTATGTAACCAGCAACGATCATAACAAACCCCAAAACAAGCTAGATAAGTGCCTCCGCGTAGATCCTAAGCCCCAGCAACTCCCTAAACCCCAAACCATATCAAGCCAGCAACACCGGCCTCCACGTACTTGAACCGGCATCACAGCGCCTGACTGCTGGGTAAGGCAGAGAGGTTTAGGGCTTTAGTTAAAAGGAAATCCAGAGGCCACGTCAGAAAGGAGACTTAGGAGCCTTAGGAAAACCCTGGAGAGTCCTCAATTACAGGCCCCCTTTATAAGTCACTAAAAGATATTAGGGCTTTAGTGCTTGAGATACATTTTGGGTCATTACTTCTCTCGTACCTCACACGCTAACTTCCAAGCTCTAAGATCACCCTGTGATAGACAAGTCCTCGACCAGAACAGCCACGACGGAAATTGTACATTAAAAAGCTGCATGCTGTTCGAAGTTCTGCTTACTGATCCCTTGCGCCATTGACGGTTGCACTAAGCCTTAAACTTTACATTAAACAATTGGGGGGGTACATGGAATACGGACGATAATATGTAGGGTGTATAAGTGTGTACATATACACACACACATGCTCCCCCGGCCCTATCTCTAGAAACTCCCCGTATCTGCATGTGTTCTACCTGGCGCCGGTGTACATTGCTCCATGCGCGCGGTGGAAGCAGTATCCTATATCTCCGTCCTACATCGAAGTCTGTCTCTCCGTCCTACATCAAGGTGCCAATAGCAGCACATAGCACATGGAATATCAAATGCGACAGAAAATGGAAAATTATGTGGAAACTAAGGTCACAGGGGTTGGTGAAATAAACTTAGAATAGGGTTCTGGGCGTATGGCATATGTTCTACTGTAGATCTCTATAGGGATCATGAGGGAACACTAGGGCTAGCAATTCAAGCCCCCGATCTGCTCTTGGGCTGAAAAGTATGGCAATCAAACAATCTCATGATTTCGCAAGGTCTCTCAGATTCTCAAAGGGTCAATGTAGACGTGTAGTGTATACTTAAGGGGTTCCCACATAAGGACCTCAAGGCCCAAGTATATACTGTATAGCTACATGGACTTTTTGAGATTGAGATATGACCTTGGGGTCCAACCCTAAACCCTAAACCCTAAACCCTGGGTCCCCTTAACGATTGTACGACGAGATCCGATTTCTTCAACGAGAAAAATCTTGCAAGCTGCCTCTGAGGTAGCATGGTCGTTTTCATTGGGTTTAGGGTTTAGGGTTTAGTTCCGTCGCTCCCTACCCTAAACTCTACATATCACGATAAGCCCTGAACCCTAAGCCCCAAACCAAAAAAGCCTTTACATCCATGAACATTCTCGAAGCCCTACCTAGACCCTAAACTCGTAGGTTCCGCTACTATCGCTCACTATACTAACACCTCTAGGTGCCCCTTTGCTAAAGGGTATTTTCCTGGAACTGGGTTGTAGAGGAACCCGTGATAAAACCTATATATCCTGAACAGCTCAAAACCCTAAACCCTCAAGCCTGAATCCTCAAACCCGAAACCCTAAATCCTAAACCCAAAGTCGTAAACCCCTAGCCCTAAACCCCTAAGCCCCTAAACCCTAAATCCTAAACACAAAGTCCTAAAGCTTAACCAAAAGTCCTCATTAAATCCTAAACTCAAAGCCCTAAACCCTTAACCCGAAATCCTAATACCTAATTCCTAAACGCTAAATGTTAAAACTCTAAGTCCTATATATCCCAACATAGGTTGGTTCGAGGCCCAGGCCGTTGGTGGCCTCAGTGGGCTTAGGGGTTAGGATTTAAGGTTTAGGGCTTGGGATCCCAAAGGGTCCATGTACCAAATAATCGGGTACTTGAGTTTTGGGAAATACTAATTATGATACAGGTTTTGGGTAACTCTATGATTATTAGGTACTTGGACCCGTAGGGGATTTAGGCCTGACTGGCAGCGGGTTTAGGGTTTGCATTCCGGTTTTTGAGGGGGAGTACGGGAGGGAACAGACGTGTTACTAGTGCAGATTGTACAGTATTGTGCCCGAAACCCTAAACCGGAAACCCATAAGGATGCAGTGCCCCACCTCCCTACCCCTTGAACATCAACAAGTTCAGGGTTGTTTGAGACTTTAAGGTCCATACGGATCAGGGGTGTTGGAGGCTGTAAAATTCCTTGGGGTAGTTGGGGCTTTGGGGCGCTTTTGTTGTTGATTTTTGCTGTGGCATTATATAGCAAATGGACTACCTAAAGCCGTACGGGCCGTGGGTGTAGGTCTGCTGCTCTTCAGGCCTCAGGGCCTAGGGTCCCTAAAAATTCCTCATGAGCATCTTAAAAGG
>CAJNIZ010023425.1:20809-34168 GCA_905231905.1 Symbiodinium pilosum | reverse complement strand
CCCAAAATTAGGGGGCACTTTTGGGGGTCCCTATAATAAGGATTATAAGATTTTTGGGTCTATACTGGGGTCCCCTTATTTGTGGAAACTACCAGATCATACACCTGAGCAATCTCCTTCAAGTTCATCTGCTCATTACCTACAAAACCCGTCTACCTTACTCGAAGCTAACCCTAAACCCTAAACCCCTACCCTAGACCCCTAAACCGCACATCCAAGGTGCTCAATGGCAAGCTTCGAGAAGTCTGCTTTAGTGCGCTCGCAGATCCATCCTTTGCCGTCCTCGTAGGGTACAGACCCAGACCCCCTAAAGGATCCAAAAAATGGAACCCCGGCCCCTCAATATGAACCCATTACTACATTGCGGAAACTATGGGATTATCAGGAGGTTCCATTTTTTGGATGCTTTAGGGGGTCTGGGTAGCTTTGGCGTTTCAAGTGGCTAGTTGACTCTAACCCTGTAAACCTCAAACTCTCAGTCCCAGCACGTCTTTACCCTGCATCCCAAATCCCCAAACCCTTGAACCCCCACTCCATTATCAACCCTATGCTGCAGGCTTTTGCTGTCGAGCTCAACCCCAGATCACATAGTCCCTATAAACCCTAAACCCTGTAGTCCCTAGAAGACCTAGACCCTCTCCCGTAAGCAACGTTTAGTCCCTGTTCCCTGTACTTTAAGGCACCCTGGCATTAGCCAACATGCCATCTTACCTTCATGACCCCGCGGCGGCCTTAGGGTAATTCTTGTTGTAGTGGTCCTCTACATCGCCCCTCAAGGTCCGACAAAGTAAGCCCGACATCTAAGTAGGTATATGAATTACGAAACGTTACGTGGTGTTGAAAATGAAGCTCTCAATAACAATAATAGCGATAATCACCACAACAATAAGAGCTGGCGAACATAGGTGATTATCATTTGGATGTGGTTTCCTAGCCATAACCCTATAGATCCCCGACCCTTTACACTCCTTCAGATGTAAATAAGCCCTGCCATCTGCCGTGCGGAGGTAAGCACCATCGGCCAGAAACTCCTCGCAGCTTTGCTTACAAAAAGTGATGCCTAAACCTTAAACTCGAATCGTAAACCTGATGCCTTGAATGGAAGGCCGAAAGGGGTTCTGCAGTGATTGCTTCTTGTGTAGAATGAAGCCTATATGTGGGGAACCGGGCTAGAAAGGTCCAAATGCAGGATCCCCAACACGGGAACTCCGAAAGAGGCATTTGTTGCCTATAATCCTTCAACGAGGCAAATCAATTCAAGTGGAATCCTTGCGTGATATTTGCAAACACAACTGGGAAATAGTACCAACTAGCATAGTGCAAGCTCCTACTCCTGAAGCCCATCCTAATATCTCAGCCCCAAATTTGAGCCTGAACCCACCACAAATTGTTCAGGGGTCTGCATTGCTTTTGATCCCTGCCCTCAACTGTAAATTCCAAGCCCTGAGTTCTTTCCCAAACCTTAAATCCCAAAACCTAAATCCAAAAATCTGAAATTTTTACATGGCCAATGAACCTCGCAGCAGGCCCCTGGTTCTCCAGCTCGGGAAACACAGATTTGAAGGCCCCAGGCACACTTGCTTGAAGGTTTCTAGGAGTACATGATGATAGTTTGCATGCCATCTGGGGATGATGAAGGGATTATACCAATAGGTGGCTGAAACGAAGAGAACATTTTGGAGCCTATGGCATTAAGCCTAAGATGCTGAAACCCCCGTAAATTCCCGAATCCTGAACCCTAAGCCCTGAACCCTGAATCCTAAACCCTGGACGATCACCCTGCGGGTTCAAGTACAACTAGGATCAACTCTAAGCCCCCAAGTTCCTTCTCAGTAAAGTACTTCAACCCATACACTTACCCCTGAACCCCAGCATGGAATCCTCCTTGGCCTGTAGCTTGGCAACGTTTGTGGAACCACCTCTCATCTGAACCCAGGAAACACAGCCCCCCCAGAGAAGGGTTTGGCATTTAGGGTTTGGGTCTTGGGTGATGGGCTTACTTTAGGGCTCAGAGCTTGGGGACGGGGGTTTCGGGTCTAGAGTTTGGGGTGTATAGGGTTCAGAGCATAGATTTTGGTGTCTCAGATGTTGGGTTTTGGGACTGACTGTGCTTTCCAAAGGCCATCGTGATGATTGCCCATGCCACTGACACGACGGGGCCAAAGGGGGGCCCAGCATCTCCCATTTATACAGACCCCCATGACCTTCCGACATCATATGAGCCATAGTCTAAACTCCTAGTAACCCCCTTAATATTCCCTAAAGTAGCCCCCTATATAATCCCCCTTGAAGGAGTTTAGAGTATGGCTCATATCAGCACGCTTAGGGGGTCTGTGTGTGTGGCGTAGAGAATCACTTTTTGGGCACCTGCGGGCCTTCGGAAACCCCTGCAAAAGCCACAGTTTAGGGTTTAGGGTTTAGGGTAAGGGTTTAGGGTTTAGGGTAAGGGTTTAGGGTTTAGGGTTTAGGGTAAGGGTTTAGGGTTTAGGGTTGGCTTTAAAATCTCAGCAATGCAAAGGAGGTGTTGGGAGTCTCTGACAGCTGAGATTCCGGAGCGTTGTCAATTAGTCAACCTCGCACCGGATGGATGAGAAATTTATGAGGCCCCTGCGGAATTGTATAGGAATTGTCTTGAGACATTGTCACAAGGTGTTTTACATATGTCGCCTAGGCTCGGGTGAGCTTTCTTGGCATTTTGTGGATCTTGGTCTTTGTGGGAACTTGATGAAGCCCATACAGGTGTGTGTGCGTGTGTGCACGTGTAAATTTATCTTCTTCTACGACTTCACGAGCGCCCACTTGCCGAACGCAAAGTTTAAGATTCTAGTTCTCCTGCCATAGTGAAGGGGGCTCCTGGTCTGGGCCAAACACCCATCATTTTCTACATGGCTAAGAAACATGAAAGCGCACTTGGCATAAGGCATAGGATTTCAGGGCTTTAGGGTTCTGCATTTATGTTTTTAGGAGGACTTACCTTTCACAGACTAACACGGGACCCCACCGACTGCACCTTCGAAGGGCCCTCCTCTTGTTGTTTGTGAACATGGAATGAAGAAATCAAGGCAATGGAAATTACTGTATTTTGAGGGGTTCTATACGGGCTCTATAGGAATTCATTCCTTATTGCCTACTAACAACTAGCGAGTCTTTGAAGTTCCATTTGAGCTTGGGCTAGGGCGCAGGTGTGTCTGCTTTGGGCTTTGGTTTGAAGGCGAGTCCCTGTTGAGCAGGCTCCTCATACCATTCCACAGTTTACTCAGACCCAGAAGGGAATGATTTTAACACTGATTCAAGTCTGCAATTGAATCCGCAGTCGTGTTGCATCCATGCATTGTGTCAGTCAGCACTTCCCCAGATATCCTAATTACTAAGATAAAATAAGCTAGCCAAAAAAGGCATGCGCCAAAGTCTGGTTCCCTATGGACAGGTCTCTAGACTCAACTCCGTTGATTAGGGCTTCTGATTTTGAAGCCTTTCCAAAAGACCATCAGCATAGTACCAAAACCCTGCTTGCCTTGTATATCCTCAGAGGGTAAACTTCCGAGAAAGGAGGCGCAACTTGATTACCATCCACCAAACTCAGACAATACACCACAAAGGGCACTCTCGAGACCACTGCCCTTTATCAAAACCTTCTTGGGGCCGCATACTAGTTTCATGGAGAGGGTAAGTGCAGTGCCCTAAACTCTAAACCATCATCCTGAAGGCATTCTGAGGCGTTGGCAATCTGCAGACTGTAGAATCCTGAGTGAAAGGGAGATGTCTCAAAGGGGGGTGGCCCTGCAAAGGAGTTATGTGCGGCCCCCTATCGCGGAGCACGTCGCGGGAAATGTTTGGAGGAACGAAGAATGAGGTTCGCTCTTGGGAGCTTGGGCTTTGGGTGCTGAGCTTCAGCAGAACAATCGCAGTTGCAGGAATGGGTTGTCAAAATCATGACTACCGAATAAACAAATGAAAAAGTGGCACTGCTGCTAATAACAGCAACAAGGGAGGAGTGGATTGGGGAGTGGGAAGCTTTCCACGAAAGAAATGACAAGCATGCGCTAGAATACTGGAAAGGCCCGTCTTTGTTCGAAACTAGCGGTTAGGGCGTTTTCCCCAAGTTCTCTCTGACCCATGCTAAAGCATCTTGATGTTCAAGGGATTGTTGCTGGAAAGGGTCTCTTGCAACAGGCGTTGGGAACCATAAAACCTAAAAATCCTAAACCCTAAACCGCAGTCCGCGGGCTGCGGAGGCGCGCGGCCGCCCGAACATTCTACTATTGTGACCCTTGGGCTCCCAGTTACGCAAATAATGAGAACTGGGTTCCATATACCCTATAGTTACATAGCCCAGTAAGCTACCATTTAGGTAACTGGGAGCCCCTAAACACTAAAGCCTATAAATCCTAAACCCTAAACCCTAAACCCTTAACCCCAGGTGAATTATAGTGGTGCTTGCCTCGACTGTTCGTCGGCTCGGAGATGCCCAACTACCCCCCAGGCGCAGGAAGGCAAAGACTAACTGACTATCTTGGCAGGGGTTTAGGATTTAGGTTTAGGGTGTAGAGTTTATAGGGTTTAGGATTTAGGTTTAGGGTTTAGGTTTAGGGCAGGTGAGCAGCTGAATATGTCAAGTTGGTGGGCCCTTTGCACATAAACATGTGTTTTTAGGTAGTCTCTCTCTCACAGGATGCCCCGCCCTCTACACCAAGAAACAATGTCACTTAAAACGGCACCCTTCTTGTAGAACCCTGCTAAAGACGTGTTCAACATATTCGAAATAGTTCAAGGTTAGTACGACTTGCTAGCCCACAGTGGACTCCTACCTACAGCCGTTGGCATTGCCCTATGTACCCCCAACTGGTTGCTGTCAAGGAACTCAAGCTAATTTACAGGGAGATGCGTGTATAGTAAATTATAGGGTTTCTTTGTACTAGTGACATAGTTAAAGAACCTTAACAGCAAGCCAGGCAACTACCGGTATTCGTATAACAAATTTGAACGAGCTTCGGCGCCATCACCGTTGTCCGGAAGCGGCGGACCTTTGTGCCGCTGGTGTTGGAGGTCTGGTAGCCGTCCTGTGTCCTGGCTGCTCTTGAGACGAAAGTAAGACCCTACCGACTCAAATGGTATTCAGTTTTTATACAGAGATAGGAATTGCTGGCGAAGGTTAGAGACGACTACTTTGAGAAACTCCTGCATCTTGTGTAATTGCAGGCTCATTTTGTATTCCATACAGGACCCCATAGAGAGGGGTAAGCTTCCACCATATCCGGACCATTCCGGACTCATACAATGGGGCTCTAGGGCCCAAATACCATTAATGTTAATGGTATGTGGGACCGGACGCCCCATTGTTTGGGTCCTTGGACCCTTGTAGGATACTTGCAAGATCTTTCACGAGGGCGAACATGGTCAGGCTCGCTGGCCGCGAGGTTTTGTACCTAATCAATGTCCCCAATTCTAAATCCCCATCATGGCAGTATCCATAAATGGGGGAGGTATAGACCAGGGTTTAGGGTTTAGGGTTTATAGCTTAGGGACCCCAGAATAATATAATCCTCATTATAGGGGCCCACAAAATGGTGCCCCTAACTTTGGGAAGATTGTTCAGGTATATGCTGGCTTCTATAAATGAGGGGACCCCAATACAGAGCCAATGCACGATCATCCTTATTCGTGGGACCCACGAATAAAGAACCAGGATACTATAATCCTGAGTAGAGGGACCCCCAATATAGAGCCAGTATACTACAACCCGTGTTCCCCACACAAACACATGAGCAAGATCAGTGGGATGGTCTGGGAGCACTCCTCTATACAAACGCGCATACATACTCCAAAGTTCATTATGCTTGTCACAAGGATTCACAACAACGGACCACTTTGCGGCTCAGGGCTTAAGGGAGTAGAGATTTGGGTTCAGAGAAAGCTGAGCAGTAGGGAGGGTTTACATCGTTTACACAACATGAACATGGAGCTTAAAAGAGCCCTCAGACTACACTACACATTCGATGCCCGCTGTTGAACTATATTGCTCTTGTATGTACACGGCTTCTTAGCGAAGGCTCATAATACGTATACGGCCCCAATTCTTTAGGAAGCTATGTGGAACCCCTTGAAAAGCTCATGTCGTCAGCGGCTCTCCATTACCATGTCTCCAAACCTCGAACCCTTGATGCCCATTTCGGGGAGCATACAGCCATCCCAAGACAGCCACACATAGTAAAAAACATGAAGTTCAATGGGAGCTCCTGCTCGAGATTGGGAAGTTCTCGGCAAATCTTAGGATTCTTAAGGAACCTAGCGTGCTGGACTTCATGGCACTTTTGGGACTGGGGGTTGTGGTGCATGCACCACAACCCTAAACCCTGCACCCGCAACCTTAAACCCTAAACCGACAACCCCAGAATGTAATTCACAAATTCTATCCTAGGCTCATGTGTGGCAACAGGCGCATGGCCCTGCTTGTGGCGATGACTTGGGCGCTACCTGGCTCCAGGGAAGGTCTTCCTTCCTCCACGTCCAGGACGACCTGGCCATTTAGGGTTTGGGGTTTAAGGGTTTAGGGTTTAAGGGTTTACGGCTTTCGGGCTCAAGGCTAAGGGTTTAAAGGCTTCGGGTTTAATCTCCTGAAAGGGGGGATTAGATTAGGGAGTATTATAAGGGTTCATTTAGGGCTGCTGGCTTTGGGGGATTAGAGGTTCGGAGTTTAGGGTTAAGGGTTAAGGGTTTGGGGGATTAGGGTTTAGGGTTTGAGGGATCGGAGTTGTGGGTATAGGGTTTCGGGGGTTCAGGGTTTAAGGAGAACGGCCTAATTTAAATGTCTAGTGTAGGGGTGGGCTGATTGGAGGGTCACGGGCAGTTGTTGAGTCGTTACAAATAAAGCTTCTTCAAATGAATCTTCACAGTAGTACAACAGGCATATGCAGATTATATCTAATTTAACAATGCAAAATATCAACAAAATGGTAGTTCTGCTAATTGTTCATAACAATAATGGAGCTAATCATCCAGCATGATTTGGATTTCAGAGATTTTAGCTGGAAGGCCTGGAGCCGGACCCACAATGGATCGGCTTCCCCAAAAAGCTGTCTTGTATCCCTTAACCGAATCATAGGGTTTAGGGTTAAGAATCTCCCTTGGGCCACGAAACGAAAGGTTTATAGGGCCCCCCTAAACCCCAAACACCCAAACTCTAGACCCCTAAAACTTAAACGCTCAACTCCCTAAGCCTCTAAACCCTACATCCTAAACCAAGATGCTGGGGTTTCGGGTTCCCAATAAGAAAGTTTAATCAACCTGAAACTTCTTCGAGCTCCTGCAGCCCTCATACCCTACCAGATAGGGAAGCTTGACAAGGTAACCCATATGGGGGCTTCCCAAAATCATGGGTACCTTTTTTGGGGGTCCCTATAATAAGGACTATAGTATATTGGGGTCTATATTGGAGTCCCCTGATTTTGGGAAACTACCATATACACACACATATTAAGACGCGTTCTAATGAGAACCCCGCGAAGGGGATCATGATTTCTCACAGCCTGCCATATGTTGTAGATCCCTTCCCAAGGCATCGGATTTCCTCCTTCTAGGTACGTTCGTTCTCATTGTTACATAGAGGCTTCCGAACATTTGGGGCGGCTTTTTGAGCGATTCCTAAGAAGGATTTTGATATGCTGGCGTTTATTCAGGTGTCCTTTGCTTATGTAAGCCCCCAAATTAATCAGGAGGCTTAGGTGAAACTTTTCCCTTCCTGGACACAGACACGAAGCCTGAAAACCTAAACCTAAACCCTAAACCCTTAAACCCCAAACTCTAAACCCAAACTCCTTCCCACCTTGTTGTAGTCATTCCGGGACCTTGAGGATACCCAGCCGCTGTAGTTCTGCAGGCGCACGTACACACGGCCATCCTTCCGATTCACCTCATACACACGTACCACTAGCTAAGTACGGGCTTGGTGGTTTGTAGGTTATACTGCCCAAACAATGCTAGGGCTTTTGGGGAGCACCTCTAGAGTTATGAGAGAATGACATTAGGATTTCATCGCCCTCCTATATCGTCCGGGCACAAGGCACGTCAACATGAGATGTGTCCTTCTGGGTGGGAATAGCCTGTGAATAGTGGATAGTTCAGGGGCCGTGCGAGGCTTCATGAAGCTCAGAACTTCTGGATTCACATGGATGCATAGTTTGTACCGAGTTTGCCAGGACCTCCGTGATGCCACTTGGCGGATGGAAGTAGCATGTGGAGGAATGAATAAACACAATCCTGAATCAGCAAGCCCAGAGAGTCCACGTAGGTACGTGGAAGTTTCCTGAAACACAGGGGTGCCTGTTTGGCCATCCCTATAAGAGGGATTCCACCAATTTTGGGGTCTCAAACGACCATATGTATATAGTACGTACTTCAAGGGGTTCCTGCATTGGGGCCCAAGTATATACTCTAAAGCTGCATGGACCGCCTGTGGGATGCAAAGCCAGACTTACAAACCCTGAACCGTAAGTCCTCAAACCAAAGCCCTGAACCCCAAATCCTAAGCCTAAACCCTTAAGTAAACCGTAAGTCCTAAGCCCTGCAATCAGCAAGCAGACCCAGACTTGCTGCTAACACCGATTACTCTCTTGGGCTGCTCAAAGCAATCTGCAAGCGTATACATGACACACTGGCACTTCTGACAAAGACGCACTGCCACTTGTAGGAGTCTGTGTAAAGAGACCACACTTTTGTGATCCTCACCCCTTCATAGATATATGTATGCCTAATATTGAATATTCCCCATGTATTTTCTTTTCCGGGTGGGGTTAATATTCCCTCAGGGTCCAAGTACCTAGCAGTAAAATAGTTAACGAAAACCTGTACAATGATTACTATTACCCAAATCCCAAGTACGTAATTATTGGGTAATTACATGGACCCTTAGGGATTAGGGGAGGGGATTATATATGATTATATGCTTGGTTCCCAGTTACCATCCGTGCCACGGTCTCTGCCCACTCCTCTGCACAGAGGAATTCCCCAGTGGGCGTGGTGGTCACATCCGGCTTTGGTAACACTGGCACCTGGGAGCTTCCTTAAAAGGGGTTATATAGGGGATTATACAGGGGACTACTATAGGGGTTATTAAGGGGGATACTAGGAGTTTAGATTCTTCACGTTTTTGGGCTTCCATTTTTGGGTGTCCTCATCTTATGGATTAGCAGAGACGTCTTGAGGAGATACGTATATTTAAGGGGACAGGCGTTTTTGCGCATGCCCCGCCTTGGATTCTCCCACGACCTTGATGCGCTCCATGTACTGCTCCGCATCCTCGCACTCCATGAGGGCCTTGCTGACAATGGAGGCGATGGAGGCCGAGGAGGGTGTCCAGCGAGCGCCGGTTGCAGCCGGAGTGACCTCCACTGCCGGCTTGGGTTTCTCTTCCGCCTTTGGAAGGCGCGTCAGGGCTTCATCCACGATGTCCTCGGTGATGCTCTGACCTTTGATCTGCAAATTCCCCTTCGCAGCACGGCTGCGTACCCCTGCTACGTATGCAGCATCCTTGTTGGCCATCAACGAAGCCAAAGCATGAAGGATCTTTTCCCTGGAAACCGGCTGCGCGTTGGCGCCATTGGCATTGGGTCCTCCCTGATCTGCCGCCATGCTAAAGGAACAGCGCACTGCTCGAGCAGCTCCCCACGCTCTAGTGTACAGAAGAGAAAAAGCAGTTGAGTGTGAAAGTCGACCAAGTGTTCAGCATGTCCTAGACCTGTGCCTCTCAGTGCTAATGGTGCGCCGCATCTTGGTATATACCTAGCCCTGATACATAACATGACTTCGCAATGTCGCTATCATCAACTGCGTACTGATCTAGGTATATTCAAAAACACTAGTACTATGCATAAACTAGATCAAAGTGGCTTTCCGATATGACCTAGCTTTGGGTTGTTTTCCCTACCTAGCTTCTGATGGGCCTGAGAATGTGCCGTGCAAAGTTTGCATCTTCGCGGAAGGACATGTCAGCGCAGCCGCAGGAGCATCCCTGCCCAAAGGGTCCATGTAGGTATATAGTATGTATACTTAGGGCCCAAAGGGGTTCCTCTTACAACTTTGGAGACCAAGTACATACTATACAGCTAGATGGACCCTTTGGGCAGCAACTGCCACGAAGTCTAGAGACCAGGGGCTCCAATAGCTTCGTTCATCTTTAAGATTCTACCGCGACGTTGGGCACCAAGGATATCATTTCCTGTACTTGGAGCCTTTGGATAGATGATTGAATTCCACAGTAGCTGGCATATAGCTTCACATTATGATATATTGGCCACAGGAGCCTGGCATCGGGCATATGAGTCAACTTGGGCAGAAAAAGGGTCTTTGGGAAAGGGAAGGACTACTCACAAAGGGAGTTGATGACCAGGAGATTGCCATACCTCTTAGATGCCCGGAATAACGCAACGCGGCATAGAAACAGTGACGCACGTAACATGGCATTTTCCTTATGCTAACCCATTACAGCTTATCATTGCTGGTTGTTGTTCTTGTTACTGTTGTTAGTGCTTTGTCATTATAAGTTGTATTCTTAATATTACTTGCAGGCTACACCCCCAAAAAAGCTGGCCTCCCTCATGTCGCACTCGAAGCAGAAAGTTCTCTGTGGCAGGCCGACACAATGTCGCTTGCGCTTCCTGCGGGTCCAGAGTGTGGCGGTGCCACCATATTGCAATTTAGGTAGTTAGCTGCTGTGCTCTAGTTAGGTCTGAGCGTCTCTAGAGATTTGATATCTCCGAGCTACCTGCTAGCTTTACATGGTCCAGCGGGGTCAGCACCGGCCCAACCCTCGTCAAACCGCACTGCCACCTGCATTCAAAAAGTTTTCTTGTGTGCACATCCGACACACATATGGAATCTGTTAACCTATATGTGAGCTAGAGTCTAAACTTCTTGAAGGGGCGATTATAGGGGAATTTTGTTGGTGCCATTAAAGGGCATACTAGGAGTTTGGACTATGGCTCATTTCAAACATGCGGCACTGAACGACGACATTGCCTGCAAAGTCAAGAAAACACAAAGCCGGCCAAGTGCTCGCCTCATCGCCCAAACCCCAACAGCCGAAATCGATCAGCTCTGAAACCTCTGAACCCCCTCATATCCAAAACCTCTGCAGGCATCAATCCCTGAACCCTAAACCCTCAACTCCTCCCTAAAACCCTAGGCCCGATACCCTGAAAAGTAGCAGATCCCGTCCCTGCTGCATGGGTCAGCTTGAAGCAGTCCTTATAAGGCTTTGAGCTCTTTGATTGGGTGAGCGTTACTCGAGGGATCCCCATAGCCTACAGTAGATACTACTTACAAACACCAGTACGGTTATGGCTCAGGACTTCATGTTACAAGCTACCTAGAGCCTGGAGCAGCAATCGTGGTGACTTTTGCCTAAGAATCCGTCGTGGGATCTTTGCATGGGTTTCCAGCGTAGGGCTACTTTAGGTACACTTTTCCCAGAAAGGTTGTAGGCAGGACAGTGGCCACAATGATACGGTGCTAGCCATACTGACAATACCTGTCTTGATCGTTGCCATGAAACACGGAAAGTACAGTTGCAGAATATAAGGTTCCTAGAGAGCCAGAACAATGGTGGCTTCGCAGGGTCATTATCAGAACACACCCCTGTACTGCTGTGCAGGCCTGGGCCAGGGCCATTTGGGCCATTGCTGTGATTTTTCACTTGAAAAAGGTGTGTCAAACTGTTGGGGTAGTGCAAAGAGAGAGCCTACGGGTCCAGCCCACAATGGTACCCTCATCGATTGTGCTCAGACCAATGATTGCTATGCCAGTTCAGGGTGCATTGTAAGAGTGCTCAGCTTCCAAGAAGACCAGGCCCGAAAGCACAGAGTGCGAGGCCTCAATCTATCCAATGCTCAGAACCACTCACTGGCAAGGTGCCCACGGCTCTGCAAGGCCCGAAAGATTGACCAGCCAGCCAAACTACTTCTTCTTTAGTGAAGGCCGCAACTCCCTAGCTCCTGCCTCCTAAAGTCCTAAAGTTCAGGTACTGCCCCCACCTTGCAACAGTCTATATTTGGGGTCTTATTAAGGGCTAGATAGATAGATAGATAGATCGGTATATATATATATATATATTGAATATTATCCAACTGTTACAGACTGGGGGCAGTACCCAACCTAAAGTCACAGACCGAGTGTCATAGCAGAAGAGCTCCACACAGTCTTGGCAGCGCACCAGTGCGGCCTGGCTTCACCGGGGGAAAACTCAAGGTGAGGAGCCTAAACAAGTCTCTATCACCTACTATACTATGGTATTTTTATAGTATAATATAATATATGATAGCATATGCTATAGTATACAGTGGTATCATATACTGTACTATACCCCAAACTTGTCCAACTTGGTTCCCTAACTTGGGGACCCTGCAAGCAGGGTCCCTTGGGTACGGATTTGCAGGCAAGCTCCCACATAGCAATTCATCATTTGGAATGATGATGGTGGCGCTGATGATGATTATCATGCGTTTTCCATGCAGAGGCGCGCACTAGTTGCACCTAAGCTGCTGCTGGTTCTTTTGGAGAGGACTACAGCCCTTTCGCATCAAGTACATTGGAGGAGCATTAGTCAAAGTCAAAGTAACCCTCGGAAGCCCGACTGGCCCGAATGCCAAAACATGACGCGGGCGTTTGACTTCTCAATCCCTAGGGCTCCAGTTACCTAAATAGTAGGTTACTGGGCTATGTAACTATAGGGACTATAGAACCCAGCTCCCATTATTTAGGTAACTGCAGCCCTAGGGAATTATAATAGAAAATAGAAGATCGTCCAGAGAGGCCTTTGGCTCCTACAACCTTCAGTGCTTGCACGGAGTCCATGACGCTCAGGCCTTGTTGGACCGTCTGCATTTGACATCTACCCCTGACCCCTGGAACCTGCTTCAGAACAAACCCTTAACCCTGAATCTGAAGCTCAAAATTCTGCACAGTAAGCCCGAAACCCCTAAACTCTAAACCCTAAACTCCTAGACCTTAAATCCTAAACCCCTAAACCCATATTACCCCAATATATACCCTATTATACTGCAGTAGTTTCCATTTTCTTTTCCATTATCCCAATATAACCCCCATATCCCTTCACTCCTGGCCTTCGTGGTGCACTCTGCACACACGGCCTGCTCGATGAAGACCAGAGGGGAGTCCTTGCGCAGAGGAACCAGGGGCCTATAGTGTGAATTGGGGGTTTAGGGTTTAGGGTTTGAGGATTTAGGGATATTGGGGTTATATTGGGATAATGGAAAAGAAAATGGAAACTACTAAAGTATAACAGGGTACATATTTGGGTAATATTATGGGTTTAGGGGTTCAGGGGTTTAGGGTTTGAGGATTTAG
>CAJNIZ010023425.1:0-16737 GCA_905231905.1 Symbiodinium pilosum | reverse complement strand
CATCGGGGCTCTTGGACCTCTACCAATTTAAAAAATGAATAGGCATGCATTGAATATCTCGATTTTCAGGATTGGTCCCCCCAGCAAAATCTTTAAATCTATAGTCCCTTTTCCCCATACGAAATGCCACCTAATTGAAACTAGTCTTCGACGGCTAATTTCCCCCCAAAAAAATTCTTTAGATATGGTCCCTTTTATTAAACTGACCCTCGGATTAGCAAGCCCTGCACGATCCCGAAAAAACAACCTTTGCAGCTTTTCGAGCAATGCACAATCATGCAGCTCACATATGTAGTAGATTCCCAGAATAAGGGGACCCTAATATACACCCCAAAATACTACTATCCTTGTTATAGGGACCCCCCAAAAAAAGGTACCCCTAATTCTGGGAAACCCCATGTGACTTTGTCGTAGTCCCCTCGACTCGCAGAGGGGTCCGCCTCAATCGTGGTCTGGAACTTGCCCGTGCGCTTGTACCTGCAACCGTTAGCAAAAAAAACACGTGTGCACGCGTACAATGAAACAAGGTAGGCGCTTAAAAGAACCCGCGCACTTTTGGGAAACTATCCTATAGTGACCTTGATTGGAAACAAGCTCAGCGTTATGCTGCTCACTGAAAGATTCTTCACTCCAGTTATATGGGCATAGGAGATCCGGTCATATGCGCACATGCAAGGGGGTTCTGAGCTTGGACCACCTGAAACATCGCCAGGACATCCCTCAGAACATTGCTTGCAAAGTTTGTGGCAGGAAGGCTGCTTAGTTGCCTCAAAAGCCTATCCACGCCCATGATGCAACTGCAGTGCTCTTCCATTAAGGTGGAAGCGCAAGCACCCACATGCCCTAAGCTTACCTTTGGTTAGCTAGAAATGAAGGAATGGATCCTGAAAGTAGTCCCTATATAACCCATTATAGTAGTTTCCATGTTCTGTTCCATTCTGTCATTCCCAGCTAACCAAAGGTAAGTAAACTCGGAGGTCTGCCTAACTCTCTATCGGCCTCTGCAGCTCGCGGATCTTTAGAACAGTCGCCGCTAAAAGGATTCCAGAGGCTTCCCAAAGTCCATGCTGAGACGCGAATGAATAACCCTCTTCCACTATGGGCTATTAGACCTTAAAGGTACCTTAATCTACACTTAATAAGGTCCTAATAGGGAATTTTAGGGTCTAATAGCCCATAGTGGTTCAGGGTTCTCCCCAAAACAACAGCAAGCGGCTTTTTTGTGGGGTCACTAACAAAATCTCCCTGGACCCTCCAATTACCTTCTACGCAGGCCTAAGTACCCACTACAGGCAGCCTATATAAACCAATTAAGCCTTGACAATCCACTGGAAACCGGTAAACTCCCAGGACAACCTCCTGTGCTCCCATGTGCCTAAAATAGGCATCTTCAATGGATGTCTTGATCCTGCGATCATGAAATGCCTTTCTTGACTGACATAAGTGCTGACAATACAACACAATACAATAAGCAACGATATAGGTATCTAACTGCAGCAGCACTACTCCTGGACTAAATGAGCTGCTGTCGATATTACTTGTTTACGGTAATGGTGGAGTTCATGCAAGGAGCCCCGTATCATGTTGCAGGCTTGGAAGGTTTCATTTTGGGGTTAAGTTTTTACTTTTGGGTGCCCCGTATCATGTTGCGCTAATCTTAACATCCTTCCACTCTTCGAACAACCGACTTGACTGCTTTACAATGACGGTAGTTTTGACCCCGGCTCATATAATCTGAACATGAGTTCTGCGAAGAGGACAGAGACGAACTTCAAGCGGGGATCAGGATCATTGCCGCGATGCTGAGCAAGAAGAATATGCATATATCTCTATATATATATACACGTAAATATATAGAGAGAGGCGAGAGAGAGAGAGAGAGAGAGAGAGACAGAGAGAGAGAGAGAGAGAGCAGAGCTTGCGCGCATGCAGCTGGCAGCTGTACTGAGCATAGCGGTAGCAATGCTCTTGCGTAACGAATAGCGAAATACTCGAGACTGCGGACTCGGATTGTGCCAACTGCTTTACATTTGTTGAATGCGGCACATGGTGTGAAGATTTTTGCGGCAGAGACTCCAGAAACCTTATGAACATGTCACGCACCAACTGCAGCAATCAGCTGAGACTGCCTTGATGAAGTTGATCGAAGGGTCTGGATGTTTTGTAAGAAAGTCATCTAATAACAGACCCCACACACCCAAAGCGCCCAAAGCGTAAGTAGTAATTGGAAGAAACACTCCTCGAAACCCTACACTGAAGATTCAAAACTGCTGCCAGCCGGTTATAAACCAGCGAATTCACCAAGAAATCGCCGAAATATGATGACAGATTCGGAACCACAAACAGTCACAAATACCAAATAAATGAATAAATAAATAAGTAAATATACATATATATATATATATTTCTCTAAGAACTTCTCATGGTCCTTGCTCAGTTGTTGGCTGGCTTATGATAACCCTATACGCCTTGCACCCTTCGCAGCGCGCCCTCTCCCATCCATCAAGAAGCCGAAACCTGAACCCTGAACCCTAAACCCTACCCTAGAAGCCCAGGTACCCATATAGTAGGTCCTTGGGTTAGAGATAGTATAGATTTGTATAGGGACTTAAGGACAGGAGCCCAATATATAGGTAACTGGGCTTCTAGGGCTACACAACCTGGGGCTTTCCGAGCCAGATTCCTTCGGATCAGGTATGGCTCATCTGACGGACTCACGTCCAAATCTTTCATCACTTCCTGCCAGTCTAGGAGCTTTATTCGCAGAGAGCCTGGCTTACCGGGATTCACGAACAAAAGGCTACTATGGGGCTGTCAAAAGCCACTTGTTTATGAGCACCATCCTGGCACTACCAAGTATCCTAGAGTAGGCGGGCGTGTTGTGCCTGCCAGCAAGTGACGACTTTTCAATTCGGGGGCTATAGTACCATAAACGCTTCAGTTCATGGCTTGGCCTTCAGGCGTTGACTGTGGTTGTCTCTACGTCAATCAAAGGGCCTGGGTGGAGCAATTCAACGAGATACTCTGGGATCCACAGCACATCGCAAAAATAATCTGTACTATTGGGCCAAGCCCTGCCAAATGAATCTCGCCACAGAATTTTCATACTCACGAAGACCAACCTATATGACCAGCACGCCGCAAACCCTCATGGCTCTGAATCAGACCATGAACCCCTAAAAGTGCTGAGCTGAGAACACGCCTCGATCAGCTTGGGAGTGCAGACACGGCGAACGTCCTTCACAAGACAGCTGGAGCTAGCGCGGCCATGAGGGAGCTTGGAGTATCACCTTCTGCGTATTTCTTTATGAAGACGCCCCTTAGCAATTGCGCCAAGACAATGTGGCTGAGGACCAGCCCATTTTGGAGCCATCTTTAGCCGCACCACTGAAAGTTGCAAAGCCTGATGCCATGCACACCTTGCATGCGTAGATTAATTCACTGGGGTCCTCCGGCTTCATCCCAACTTATCCCAAACAGTCTATGTAGGTATGTAATATGTACTTACGGCCCGAAGCGGTTACCCCCTAAATGACCAACCTTTCAGGAGTTTAGACTACAGTTCACATGGACCCTTTGCGTATATTGCAATGCCTCCCAGGAAGAGGCCACTCCTCAGCACTCAGCTTTTGAGCCACAACAAAACAGCAAGTATATGAGCTACGGGCTAAATTTAGGTTGGGGGGGACCTATAGGGGACTATACAGGGTTTTTGGGGCGGAACTATTAAGGGATATACTACCAATTCCATCCGTAGCTCATACAATACATGGGACTGCAGGATACGACCTCTTTACACATTGAGCCTTTTCGTGTTCAGCTGCTTCTGTCCTTCTCGCCCATGATGGAGCGATAGACGTGATGCCGGACGCGACTGACCGGGCATGCAATTTGACAATGGCTCCATATGGTTATCTTAGGGGTTAAGTTAAGTGTAGAATCCTGATGAGGGTTGGGGGGACGTCAATGCAGCAACGTGTTCCCGAAGCTCCTAAGCGTGTCCGACATGTGATTCAGGGATCGTAGGGATCTCGGTGTGCTTCCGACGAGGACTTTGTTGATAGAAAGCGCTCGCTCTTCGCTGGAAATTCCAGACAAGATCCAATTGAGCCCCAATTTACTACGGACTGTTCCACTTTCTCCAGTGCCCTAAGCTAATTGGGACGCTCACACATTTGAAGACGAAAGGAACCAATCATGCTGGATCCTATGGTACCCATGTGTAAGTTGAAGAGGCGTGCTTTATCTTTATGGGATCGCTGTATGACCTCGTATGATCCGTCTACTCTCTAACAAGGATCCTCATGCATCCCACTGTAAAAGAGAAACACCATGCAAAGATACCACCGAACTGTCGCATGCACAACCCTGCAAAGCCTTATGAAGCCCGGAGGTCTGACTTGTTATTTTGTTTCAATACCACCACTTATTGGCGTAGCTTTCAAGGTGGGACTGAGGTAGAAGGCACATCAAGTGGGATCTGCTCTAGGCTAAAAACCATGGGCCACCGGAGAGGTGGCCCTTGAATCTTTGGCCCACAAAACATGCCCTAGATGTATAGTCCCCCTTAAGTAGATAGAATACGGCTTTGGGTATGTTATAATAAGATCCCCATGTACCCCATATTCTACTTAAGGGGGACTATACCTGCTTGGAGCTCAGGATATAGGAAGCTCTCCTCAATGACTCCTCATTACAGGGGTTGTCCTACCCGTATGCTAGCCTAAGAGCGTTGCTTCTGTGAACGGAAAAAGTCCTATTACCTTATCTGATATAATTCGTTTTCAGACCTTTTAGGGTGCAGGGTTAGGGATCCAAAGATGCACCATACCATTTTTAAGACAATCCAGCGTCATCCGCCCAGGACTGAGGGAGGAATCTTTGGGCTCCCAAACCTAGGTACCTGTGGCCTACTCGGTTTATGGTTTAGGGGTTTAGGGGATTCTTCCCCATCATGCAGGCCAATTCCCGTGTACCATCCAGACAAGATTACTTAGCCAACCAGCCACGCCAGAACGGCTGCACCAGTATCCCCTTTGATAAACCCTATAATACTTCCCTATAGAATTCCCTACATAACCCCGTTTAAGGAGTTTAGAACCTAGACCCTAAGCCTTGAACCCTGTATAACCCCTTTCAAAGAGTGATAGACCCAGAGCCTTAGGTTGGGGGAATCCCCAAATGCCGAGGACGGGGCTAGTGAGGGTCGAGGTGCTTCATTTGAAGATCCTGAGACTGCAGGTTTAGGGTTCAGGGTTTGGGGCTTGGGGTTTAGGGAACAGAGTCTAGACTGTAGAGCTTAGGGTTTGTATAGGGTCTGGGATTTAGGATCTAGAGTTTGCAGTTGCCAGGGTCTTATTCATGCCATTTTTTGGATCTTCATCCGAGGGGGTTTTCCAAGAGGAGTATATAGGGATTGTGAAGATATACTGGCAATGGGGGGGTCCTTTTTGAGATTATATGAGCCATTGTCTAAACTCCTAATATCCCCCTTAATAACCCCTATAGTAGTCACCTATATAATTTCCTAGATATAGCCCCCTTTAAGGAGTTTAGACTACAGCTAATATATGGAATACTTTGGGAAATTCCCATGACAAGCGCTCCCGCCTCTGAAGCTTGGGGAACCCCCATCTGAGCTATAGTTTAAACTCCTTGTATCCCCGAAATAATCCCCCCCTCTAACCCCTTTTAAGGAGTCTGCAATACAGCTTATATGATTTAGGATTTAGGGTATGGTGTCCATGGGTTCAGCGATGTGGTGGCGCTGTGGCAGGTATCCTCCAGGTTGTGCAATATGTTTTGTGGATTTGTCCCGGACTGCCCCAGATCTGCGACTTTAAGAGTAGAATGCCGGGATGAAAAGAGTACCATGATTGAGGGTTTAGGGCGTCTGCCATACCAAAACGTGTTAGTTGGGCCTAGGAGTAGGACTGGCGACTCCCGTTGGGGTATTGTATTCGCAACCCTACATGCTCTTCTGAAAACAACTAAAACGTTGCCAGACCAGTAGGATATTAGCTGAGAATCCTGGCTCCCGACTGGAAACAGCAAGGTCGCCCTAAAACTCCCCCACACCTCCCGGAAGCAGTACAACCTTCAAAAGCCTAACGTCCAAAGCCTGTAAACATCCTCAGGCACTCCCAATAAGGGCGCCCCAACCCACTCAGCATAAGTGCTCGCAATGGAGTATGATGAAATAATAAAGTGATACTTCACGTTCCAGGGGGCCATTGGGGGGGGGTTCTTAGTGGGATGGGGTGGCTGCCCTAAGCCCTTTAGACCATCAACCGTATCCTGATAGGACCCTAAACCCGACACACAAGGCACTGGGCCCCCGGCACTTTGGGAGGCCATCAGTCGCTCTGCCAGCTTTCCTGGGCGGGCAGTCTTGTCTCATACCCTATATGGGTCTATATAGGTATGTACCGGTTAAGGGTTTAGGGTTTAAGCTAGGTATATAATACACACTCAGGGCCCTAAGGGGTTCACATGAAACTACTTGGGGGCTCAAGTATATACAACACAGTTACATGGACCCTTTGGGTGGTCATGGTTTAAACGTCGGTTACAGGGACTATTGTAGTGGAGAGGCCTGTGGGCGTAGGGTTTAGGATGGTGAGTAGCGGAACAGGTGACTGGCGTCTTTATTGGTGGTTGAACCTAGTAAGATAATAATTCTCATATAGACTACTATGCCCCAAAAGGAGGATAAAACCTTACTCTATAATGGGTAGCATAGTACCCCCAAATAAAATACTACTCAGGTCACAGGGGGCCGCGGGCGGCGGGGGTGGGGGGGGTAGGAAAAAGGATTGGGCCCATCAACCCGTAGGCCAGTATCACACGCATTGTCCCGTGCCGATCAAGTCTACTCTTTGGTGATTGCCAAGTTATCTTTCATCATCATACTAATGCTGAGCGGGTGTAGCGTTCCGGGAATCCATGGGCACTAGGAAAGGCAAATGCTGTTTACGACCTCGTGAGAACTTCTGGTGTTTGAAGGGGTGGTGGGGTGAGTATGGATACTATCGAAGGAGCGTATTTCAGGAGTATACACGGTAGGAGCATGACAAGGCATGTTGTGCCTACCAACGATGATCGCTAGAGGTTTGGTGTGGGGCTTCACTAGTTATGCGTGTCCCACTGTACCCACATGAGAACGCCTGTGGCCTCAGGAGAAATTCTGTCTCAGCACGCGGGCCCTTAGAAAAGAAGTATAGAAGGTATCAGCAAACTAATTATCAGCCTGCTGTCGCAGGTCTGACTGTGATCAGAGATCTAGAGTATAAATCTCTCACGTCTTATCGAGCACACATCCCACCCCGTCACTTGAAGATCTTCGTGAGAGACCCTACATTCGATTGACGCACTTGTTTGTGCGTGCCAGCGGGGGATACAGACCCAAAGGATTAAAAGTATCTATATGGTATAAAGAACTCTATGTTATGAATTGATAACACTGTGTGGGTTAGTATCCCTATATAGGTACTTAGGGTCCTTTGGGAGATGGAAGCTATTTTTCGCTTTAATCTGGCCAAGCTTCGGTGTGCCTCCGCGATCGGATGATACCTGGTTCCAAGCATCAAGTTTCTTCTTACTGGGCATAATAGGGAATACGGGAAAATATATGTATATATACAGGATTATATAGGGTTTAGGATTCAGGGTTGGTAGGGAATGTGGGGGAGAACATCTTAATATATACATATATCTCTGCATATATATATATAGGTATATGCATAGGTGTGTGTGTGTATGTATGTGTATAGATATCCAAGGTTTACTGTTTCGGCTTTGTGGGAAATATGGGATGATATTCCCCGAGTTCGCCGAGGCTATCCAGCCTCAGGGCGTTTGGAACCCGCTAGAAAGCCCCTCTATTCCCCCTTGCAGACCACCCTCTGCCTGCCACCCACCCCCTCCACCCCCTAGGTGGCCTCGACCTCTTCTTTCACCCCTCCCCCTCCCGCCTCTTCCCCCTCGCCCCCCATGGTGTATGTCGACCCCGACTTCTTCTATGGTCAGGAAACATTCAGGATTGGGGGAGTGGCGACGAATTGCACTTGGGCAGCTACAGCTTCCAACCCTGCCTGGAACGCAGCCCTGCTTCCAGCCCTGCTTCTTGAGGCCAGTTCTGCGGCTCTCCAAGCTTGCGAACTCCCTCACTAAAGGCTGATGGACTCAGCCCAGCCAACCCCCTCCATGAATGCTGGAACAGGCATGCAACAAACGTGTCTCGGGTGCGGCTTGCCTCCGTTACTCCATCGACCCTAAACCCCACGTGTCAACTACATGCCATGACCTATTCGTTGTGCTCCGCGCCCCACCAGCCGAGGCGGGGGCGCGATAGCGTTTATAAATACATACGGAATATATTCCCCCGGTTTCCTACCAAGAAGCAGTAAGTTTTACAGGCGGTTCGTCGGCAAGGAAAGTGTGGATTATGAATACAAAGCAAAGCAGCATTTGGAAAAGGACTGCTAATGGGCTTCATTCGTCCGTTCCCTACAGCTGCAAGTACGATTTTGCTTGGAGCTTACGATCACAAACTGCATCTTTATGGGGAAATTAGCACAACCACTATGGGCTATTAGACCGTAAGATTCCCTATTAGGACCTCATTATTAAGGGTAGATTAAGGTACCCTTAAGGTCTAATAGCCCGTAGTGGAAGAGCGCCTTCTATGTTAAAGACAGGCATGGGCCCAGTCATGCTGAACTCGACATTGTTCTGGCTGGGGACATCATTTCGACTTAAACCATACTTTGACAGCTTAGCCACTGCGTTTTGTTGGTGGGGGAGGAGCCAATGCTCATCAAGTGGTATTCGATAACATCCAAACCCAATGCAAAACACATGTTGTGCATGTCACAATATGAGCCATTGTCTAAACTCCTAGTATCCCCCTTAATAACCCCTATAGTAGTCCCATACATAATCCCCCATATAACCCCCCTTTAAGGAGTTTAGACTATAGCTCATATAGCTTAGGTTCTAAGTCCCCCAGGCCCGAAGTAGACAGCCAAAACGAGCTGGCGACACGGTCGCGTCTCATCCTTGTACTTGTAGCAGTACTCCAAATCACCGCTACGTACCTGACAGGACAAGCACATAAAGATATTCTGAGGTTTGTCACACCTGGCGGCCCTCACTACAACCACAAGCGGGCTGGTCTTTCCCTTGGCACGCAAAGCATGACCCATCTTGGTAAGTAATACCGAGACCACTTCTTGTCGTATAGAGTCCAAATCACGAACCAAACGCTGCAGTCCAGATGGTGGTATCATGGAGCTCCAAAGAGTCTGAAGATCACCCGAAACTCCTAACTCTTCGTGGGCTCTAGGTATGTCGCGCAGTCAAACTGACAACATAGCGGGAAGATGGGGATTTAGGCGGTTCGGCTGCGTCTCCCTGGTTCTGGTATAGAGCTTGCCTCGATGCTTTCTGGTTTAGCGCTGCCGAAACTAAAACTACTGATAGGACGATAGGATGTAGATGATTTGCTTTCCGCTCCGGATGTTCCTTCTGGAGCCACAGCTGCCCTGCCCATTACACATCTATATCTACATCTTGCACTTGACTCAACCTGAATTTGATGAAGCACCTTCTTACTCAGAGTGTCCCGGTACCTATAGCGTATGTCCGTGGGCCTCGAAGTACTTATATGGAACTCCTCAGGGCCCGAAGTATATACTAAATACCGACATAGGTCCTTGGAGTTTGTCGGAGCCTCGCACAAAACAGACTCATGTCACAGTGAGTATCCCTCTGACAAGACTTCAAATCACAGACCCGCACAGTTTAGGGCTTAGTAGGTTTTCGAATTTTAGGTGTTAAAGAAAGCTGGGGAAGTGACCAAAAGCTGAGTCAGTCCCCCAAAGTCCAATGTCTACTGAAAGCAAAATGAGGCTAAACCCCAAACCCCTTTTGGAGGGAACGCCATGCTTACATATGCCACTGCGCTTCATGCCAAAATTCACCCTTTCCCCTGTACGTCCCTATATCCCGCCCTTCCCCTTTAAGCACCAGTCAGTTGCTTCAATCATCCCTAGTGTCCCCTACCTAGTGCCAGCTTTTAGTGCGCTTTCGATTTGATTCGCCTTCACCGGGAATAATATCCCTAGGCCATACATGATCCCAAAATAACCCTGTATAATCCCTATATAACCCCATAAAACCCCCAAATAACCCTATGTAACCCCTATATAACCCTACATGATCCCCATATAGCCCGACATCACCCAGAATAATCCCTGTATAATCCCTAAATCACCCTTCACAACCCCTATATACAATCTTGAACCCTAAACCATGAACCCTACACCCTAAACCAATCGGAGAGGATTGCTCCCAAACCCTAAGCCCTAAACCCTACACCCTAAGCCCTAAACCACCCTAAACCAATCGGAGAGGATTGCTCATGGCCTGGCACGTCCAACCCTCGTCTCGGAGTGAGAGGAGGCAATCTCGAATCACCCAGTTGAACTCCGGCTGGGACTGAGTTGATGGGAGACTTAGCGGTTAGGGTTAAGGGATTATAGGCTTAAGGGGTTCTAGGGTTACAGGGATTAGGGGTTTAGGGTTTAGTCCACAACAGGGGGGTTTAGGGATGTAGGGATTTGGGGTTTAGGGGTCAGACTTGATGCGAAGCTCTCAACAATATGGCGACAACAACTTCCACACAGAGACCCAATCATTGAGACAGCTCCATGCAATGTGGGTAAGAAAGTATATGGGTAGTTCCTAAAATTAGAATGCCTTTTTGGTACCCCTAAATACTGGGTGCCGTAAGAATATTGATAAGCAGAAGGGGCCCTAATTTTGCGAACAACCCATATGTGAGTGACCATTTTATTAGTATCCGCAGGCATACTCTCTTGCCTCTTTTCGGCTGGGTACCTAGCTACTGTGAGTGGCGGAGAATCTTGTACCGCCTTAGATATAGCTAGATATAGCCCTTACCCCAACGATCACAGGTCTTGTGGGGTGCCCATGGCCTATGCTAGATTTCCTCCCTGCAACGTAGTAGTGTGGTTGAGAGGTTGTGTATGCAGTCAGTTCGCTATTCAATGAAGGCATAGGGTGTACGCGTGTAGAAACAAGGGCCGGCCAACTTTAGGAAGAAGCTTGGACAGTTGTAATATCATCCCCCCAAAGGCCCCTATAGTATCGATCCCCCAGAAGCCTGTCAAAATTGTTTGGACGGGCTCCCGAAATTGGGGGGAGCCTATAAACAGAAAAGCATATTGTTGGGTCTGTATTGGGGTCACAATATTCATGAGAACTACTACCATTTAGGCTAGAATCTAGACCCTGAAACCCATATATACATTACCCATCACTTAAAGCGAGCGGCCATGACATTGACCCCCAATTTCTCTGCCATGGCTTGCATGACATCATCGGTGAACTGGGCGGCTTCTTTCACCTGCAGGCACATGCTTAGGGTTTAGGGTCTGTGTAACCCAAAGGGCCCATGCAGCTATATCGTATAAACTTGGACTTTAAAGTAGTTATATGGGACCCCTTTGGGCCCTAAGTATATCCTACATAGCTACATGGACTCTTTGGGTAAGGCTCAGGGTTCATGGGGCCTATACCTTTGCCACCTGGACCCTTTGGGTAAGTCAGCATTTTCAGAATGGCCTGCGCCTTAACATCAGGCCCTGAGGCATGCTTAAGGTGATGTCCTTGGTCCCCGAAGATCCTTTAAAATGGAAAATGACATGGAAACTACTATAAATTGTATGGGTTATGTAGGGATAATGGGAATGTGGAAACTACTATTTTTTAGGGTTTAGGGTTTACGTAATGTTTGAGGTTTAAGGCTTGGGGTTTATTATCCTATCACCTGGTGTGTCCATATATGCACTCACCAATGCTACTCAGGAGCCATACATTCACTCACCACCCTCAACCCTGAACCCTAAACCCTTGCTAGGGAACCGTTTTGAAACTGAGCAATACTGCAAGGGGATCCCCTAGACTCTAAACATCCGCATCAAGTATGATAGCGATACCTACATGGAGGTTCAGGGAAACTTAGTAAGTATCTTAACAATAAGAATAGCTGGGGTTATGATGTGGTCTATATAGGGTCATGAGAACACTTACGGAATGAATCTGAACTTCCAAGTATACGTCATATCATTTGTGCTGAAGCTGGCTGGCTCGGAAGCCCTCGAAGAAAACCCCTACAAACCCACCACTTAGACAGCGCAATCCCTATAGACAACAGAATAACGGAACATACCCCATGGACCCTACACCCCATATTCAAGCCCTAATGTCTCCAGATGTGTCGGTATATAGATAGATAGATAGACGGATAGATGGATGGATGGATGGATGGATGGATGGATGGATGGATGGATGGATGGATGGAAAGCCTGTCAACCCTGAAAACTACAACTCGGCGACGCTGACCCTAAACCCTAAACCCTAAACCCTAAAGTGCCTTTGGCCGCGGCTCATAGGACGAAGACGGACGCGCGGGCAGAGGCAGTAGCTGAGGCAAGTCTGGGTCGGAGTACCTGTTGTCATATGGGGTTTCCCAAAATTATTGGGTCTAGGGTTTAGGGTTTAGGGTTTCCCAACATTAGGGGTATATTACCCACAATAATGGAGAATCAAATGGACAAACTTGGCTAATATGGGCGTTTATGGGGATTTGGGTTCCCAAAATTAGGGGTACCTTCTTGGGGGTCCTCGTAATAATCATAGTATATTGGGGTCTATATTGGAGTACCCTGATTTTAGGAAACTACCATAGGGTCTTTACGATTGTGATATGATGCACAACTGCCCCCAACAAAGATCTTGCAAAGAGCCCCGTGTACTTCTACTGTCAGGCACCACGGACTGTAAGGTAATACCACAATCTCAAGGGAAGGCCTTACCTGAACCCATACCTCTTCGTAAATCCTGGGTCCCTGATGGACTGGCAAAGAATGTTCCTGCGACTCTTCATGTTTGTGAAGCATGGCCTTCTTGGACAAGCTGTCTGCTGGGGACTGCTGTGGTTTTCAAAAAAGGCGTGAAGGACCTGCAGTTGATCTCAGAAAAAGAGGCAGAAATGCCCATCCAGGAACCCTTAGGGCCCCCAAGTGCGTGCGCTTAGATTACATTACATCTACTTCTTGTGCCTGCTGGGATTGCTGTGTGTGCTATACACAACAGTGCAGCGCTGCCGGGGCCTTCAGGAGGCAGGGTTTAGGGTTTAGGGCTTTTGTTTCAACCCATGCTTGCAGGTGCAAAATGAAGGGTTCCTATTATCAATGGATCTGATTGACTCACAAGGTTCACATTTTCTCAGGTGTTCAAGGTTCCAGCGATCCCCATCCCAGGTCTGAACGTTGATGGTGTTCTGGGGCCCTCTAATTTTGAGACACCCGAATCAGCAGCCGCAGGACAATGCCGTGCTGCGCACATTCTACTGGAGAGTGTGGTTAAGTGTGGTTAGCCCCTACAAAGGAGCACTGCATGGTGTGATGGGGTCAGGTCACGTCCTCTGCATGTTGACCTTCTTCTCTGTGTCCGCAGTCGGCATGGCGACAAAGGCCCGCGGCGCAGTACTAGGAGAGCTATATCCAAAGGACCCAACATCCAGAAGGCGTACGGGAGTACTGAACCCTCTGAATTCCAATGGTGTGCGGGCCTCAGGAGGTTTGTTGTGTATCTTGAACTTGGACACCGAAGCATGTTATGACATAATGCCCCCAACCCCTCCTCAAGGATTTCTTTGGGCAGAGGCGACATTGCAGCAGCGAGGTCAAAAAGATCTTTCTCAAAGTCTGGATCCTCGTTATGTGGAAGGTTGTCGGGGTTATGATCCCCTTTTGGGTACGCACTTCACATACACCTTTCCCGAGAATTGAGAAACTCCCAAAGCCAGTGTCCCCCATATCACTGCTTCAGCAGTTCGAGTCTTGCTGTAGTGGCTCCATGAAGGAGATTGCAAAAGCCTGCTGCAGGTATCTTTTTGCGGCCATTTGGGGCTCCTGACTACGCAAAGTGGCCCAAGCCTTTGCCAATCCTTTTCCATCTACTTACTGGTGGTTACTAGGGATTAAGGAACCTAATCCTTTCGTAGCTCCTATGTAGTATACCGTACTCTCTTATACCCTACTAACCTCCAGTAAGTCTACTGCTACATGAGCTATAGTCTAAACTCCTAGTATACCCCTTAATAACCCCTATAGTAGTCCCCTATAGAATCCCCTATATATCCCCCCTTTAAGGAGTTTAGACTATGGTACACATCAGATGCCGGCTTCCTTTCGCCTACTCCGAGTCTACCTCGGGCGTGTCGGGGACCCGGGTTAGGCTTGGCCGACCCATGAGGCGCTTCCTGGCACCTTCCATGCTCTCCCCGGTCGGCTCACTTGCCTGGGTTGCTGTTAAGAAACTTAAGTTAAGTTACCATAATGGGTGTGTATATATATATATATGTATATACTTATATACACCCATTAATGGGGTTTCCCCAATATAGCAACTTCAAGTTAAGTTCCTTAACAGCAGCCCAGTAGCATGCACAGCAAAAGCCAAGCCCATGCGAAGGAAGACGCGGTCATAGACGGTCACATATCGCGTGAGGAAGGGCACCCCCAGGAAGATGGTAGAGGAGCCCTCCGTCTGCCCATCTTCTGAGGCTTCCAGCTGGGGGAAGCAGCCCTCGCTGGTGCGCTTTGCATACTGATATTTGTCCAAGTTGAAGACCGCTCCGCCAAGTTCGAAACCCAGGTCTGGCAGGTCATCCCAATTGGAGCAGTCAATGGCAACATTCCTGGGTTGCTGTTAAGGAACTTAGAATAAGTTACCAGAATATGTTTTTGTAAATAACAGGGTTTCCTTGCTACAGCGCCTTAAGTTCAGTTCCTTAACAGCAACCCAGATTCAGCTCCTGGGTCATCGCATCCATCAAAGGCTTAGGGCCAGAGATCATCGCTGAGCTGGTGTCGAAGGCTGCATGGCATCCCAACTTGCAGATGTTCAGGCGAACTAAGTTCAGGGTGACATCAGACATCGCCACCTGCTGCAGGGCGCAGAAGGGCGCAGAAAAAGACAAGTCAGATGGCGTATACATGGTATACACATGGTACGCATACCGTTGCCAGAACAGACGACAGAAATCTGTGCACAGCAAAGCTTCTAGAAGTCAAGCCAATTTCGGTTCAAGTCCGCCAAGTCAAACAGAAACTATCATTTGGGAATCTGTTCTTTCCGTGTTTGGAAACAGCTGAGGAGCTGATTCCTACCAATGCTTGGTCAGATCTTTACATGGGGGGAAATCCGGAAATTAGCGGTCACTTTTTGGCACTGCAATAAGCATCAAAACCCTTTTTCCGGCAACCCAACCCTAAACTCTAGAAACTCTCCCAATGGATGTTCAAGCCCACGCCTGCCAGAGCCCCGAGGTTGTCGAGGACAGAGGAAGCCTAAGCTGGCAAACTTCATCTTCAGTACTTTGACCTTTGTATTAAGTGCTTGGGGCGTGGGGTTTTGGGGTAGTCTAGAGGCCTGAAAAAAGATGATGATCTTCTATGGTAGAATCTGGTAGAATATACGAAGCCCAATTCCAATCATGTAGGCCCTTACTCCAGCCAGACCTCTTCAAGACTGCAATTTCACGTTCTATGCCTGAATATCCAGAAGGATCCTACAAACCCAGCGTCCGGAAATGATGGGCTTCCTGGGGGTCCCTCAGAGTTACTTGGGGATCCTGGGGAAGGGTTTAGGAGAGGGTTTAGGGGTTTAGGGTTAGGTTAAGGCGGGTTTCTACACAGGGCTTCATAGGGAATGTGTGGAGAGACTCCCACACTCACTCTTTATGATTGCATGCAACTAGATAGGTAGCCATCCCAGGAGGGAGCTCATATGTAGGCGGCCTTAGGGTAGGATTAGAAGTAAGACACCTACAATTACAATCATGACGGAATGTTTGGGTTCTCCTGCTTCTTGTTATGGACTTCCCTCTAAACCCTACACCCTAAAAGGAGGAATTCAGAGAAAAGAAGCGCGAAGCAGTCCTCGGGCAGGACGGAATCACACGTAGCTCCGGAGCTTGAAAGACGCTTTGCGTTTTTTCCTTTTTTTGTGGGACCTTTTCTCCATAACTCAAGCTTACGAGATGCCTATTGGCACAGTCCTTAGCCCTTAAGCCAGTGCTTTAAACGCAAAGCGTCTAGGGTTTAGGGTTTAGGGTTGAATTTCCGGTACAAGCGAGACAAACTTCTTCAAGACCGAGCTAGGCCCTCGATCATAATCAGAGCCCTATACTCAGTCTCTTCATCACCAAATTTATAACACCACCCCTTCCCACCCCCACACACCGAAAGCCCTAAACCCTAAACCCTAAACATTAGACTCATTAGACCCCAACACTGTAGAGTTTGGAGTTTGGGATGCGTTTAATTACAGCCTGGCCACCCCCCCCCCCTGCCATGCTGGGTGGCCTAGTCCAGCCCGACCATCCCGCATGAACTTTTAGCCTCGCCCAAGGTTCGAGGCTTTGGCGGTACGCGGCGGGCGCATTTTTTGTTCAAAATGGTGTTTGTGGGTTTTTGGGGTTTTGGAGGGCCCCTCAAGGCCCCTGGACCCCCCCAAAGGCCCCTGGAGGCCCCTGAAATCCTCTGGAGGCCCTCGAAGGCCCCTGGACCGCCTTGGAGGCCCCTGCTAGACGGCCTGGAACTGCGTGAAACCCCCCACCTGCATGGATGAAGCGGAGTAACC
>CAJNIZ010023414.1:66092-81281 GCA_905231905.1 Symbiodinium pilosum | reverse complement strand
CTAAACTCTAAACCCCAAATCCCAACCCTCAAGCCTAAACCCCGTAATCTGAATCCCTGAACCCTTAACCCCTAGTAAACCCCAAATTCCCAACCCTAAGCCCTAGCACCTATATCCCTGAACCCTCATACCCTAAACCTGAACCCGGGAACCCTAAACCGCAAACCCTAAATCCTAAATAGCTAAATCCTAATCCCTAAATCCTAATCCTTAAATCCCTAAACCCTACACCCAAATCCCTAAACCCAAATCCCTAAATCCCTAAACCCCAAATCCCTAAACCCCTAAAGTCGCCGAGCCTGGCAGGAGGCGGTCGGGGCCGGGCTGGGCGGGGCCGGAGAAGGCCCCGGAGGCGTCGGCCCTCGCCTGGGTCTCAGGTTGGGTGGGCTTGGGGTTTAAGGTTTGGGGTTTAGGTTGGGTGGGTTAAGGGTTTAGGGTTTAGGTTGGGTGGGTTCAAGGGTAGGTTGGGTGGGTTAAAGGTTTATGCTTTAGGTTCAGTGCGTTTAGAATTTATGGTTCAGGTTTGGCAGATTTTGGGTTAGGGGTTTAGGTCCGGTTTGAGTTTGGGAAATAGGGAATCTTACCCGCAACAATCGAGAATCAGGTACGGACAATCTTATGGAAACTGACATGATGGGTTTATAGGGCTCGGGGTGTAGGGTTTAGGGCTTAGGGTTTAGAGTTCATAGTGCTTGGGGCTTATAGGATTTGGGATTTAGGGTTTAGGTTTCAGGTTTAGGGCTTATAGAGTTTGGGTCGGATGCATGGGCGTAAGGTATAGGGTTCATGGTGTTGGGCTTTTTGGGTTGGGGCTTGGGGATAGCACGGGCTCTTAGTTCTGTGACCGTATATACCTAATATGTACCTATGGTTACCTATGTACCCAATTCTACAACTGATGTTGTCATGACGAGCATCAGTACTAGTGTTTGTATTAGTATTAGCAGTAGAAGAGGATTATTGGTATCAGTATTAGTACTGGCACTACAACTACTAGTTTCTTGCTCTTACTAGTGCTGTTACATTGACTATTAAGGTGAGCAACTTGCGTTGCCAAAGCCCTGACAAGAATCCTGGACCACCCCGGAGAAAAATGAAAAAGCGGTTCTGGGCTTACATTTCGGATGCTATACCCGCGATGTCGGCTAGTTGAGAGTTTAGGGTTCAGAGTTTCGGGTTGAGGGTAACGAACATTTTTAGATACTAGCGTGGCGCAACCTGAGCTGATACCATTGCGTGGCTTGTTTGTGTTAAGTGATAATAAAGACATGGGGCTCTTGATGGTACCTAAGGCTTTGCGAAGATTCCGGGCTACACACCGGACAGTAGCGCAAGAGTGCAATCTACTTGTTGCTCAACCGTAAGCCCTGAACCTAGTAAACGCTGACCTCCAAAAAAACCTGGACACTGAACCCCCACCCCATGAGGCCTATAAAACCCTTCCTGAACCTCAGAAGGATGAACATTCCTGTAAAGATATTCTTCACATTAGTATACATCCGAAACTATTCGAAGCCTCATTATGGAGACCCCCAAAACGGATCCCTAATTTTTACACCCCGGAAAGCCCTAACCCCCCCCAAAAAAATCCCTTACCCTAAGGGTCCAAGTACCTAATAATCATATGCTTACCCGAAACCTGTACTATAATTACTATTATACCCAAATCCCAAGTACCTAATAATTGGGTACATGGACCCTAAACCCTAAACCCCCTATAGACCCCTATAGATCCCCTTAAAGGGGTTCGTGGACCCTGTGGGTTACATGCCAAAGGTGGCCTGGAGCACGCGGAAGCGAAATCCTCCACTGCCGCGAGCTTCCAAACCTCGGCAGATAGGGCTTAGGGTTTAGGGTTTAGGGGTCTAGGCAGGTACAGGAATGGAAAGGATAATGGAAACTACTATATATATATATACAGGAATGGAAAGGATAATGGAAACTACTATATACATATATATATATACAGGAATGGAAAAGATAATGGAAACTACAATATTATTGTCAGTTCCGGGTTTAGGGTCAGGGGACATAGTATATAAGTAGGTTTGTAACCCCTTTAACCGCTGTCTAGGGCCGTTTCCTTGGAGATATGCGCCCCCCTTTGCACGTCTGGGCAGTGATTGCTGGGGAGGGAGGTTCACCTTCTGGCTCATCTCAATCCCTAAGGGTCCAAGTACCTAATAATCATAATTAGGTCCCTTTGAAGGGGATACACCGGGATATTTAGGGTTGGGGGTTTAGGGTACTTAATAATCATACACTTACCCCAAACCTGTCGCCGGGACCCGCCTCAACTCCCGGAAACGTCCTCCCGGCCGCCCCATTCAATGGGGCCAGGTGGTTGGCCCTGCAAACATCTGGCACGGCTGCAAACACTGCCACTGCTGCGTGCCGTGTGCCAGTGCTAGCAACCCAGAATGTCAGGTAACCCCAGTTATCCTAATCACTAACCTAATAACTAAGTCCCCATGACCCTCCAGGTAGGTAGGTACAGGGAGCACTTACAATTTGCGTTTTGCGGGTTGGGGTTTAGGGTTTACGGGTTTAGGCACAGGGAGGGGCCCCTAAGGTACAACGGGGGTGAGGAGTACAGAAACCCATACTGGAGACAAGTGCCCAAAGTTATAGTCACAAGATTGAAAAATATGATTATGCACCTCCCGGTATCCTACAATTCACTGGGGCCACCTGTAAATGGTGGTTCAGCTTCACGTGTTCGATGTTTAGGGGGGCTCGGCGATGATATATGTTGTGGTCCTATAGTCTGCCGTGCTAGTCTCCATAAAGCTACCTGAAAGACGTCCCTGGTCCTGGTTCCTAGTGAGCTATATCTTTAGCCCTTTGCCACCCTTCGAAAAACTCTGGAAAACACGGTGAGCCTTTTGTTAGGATTTCAACAAGCAACAACAAGAAAAGTGTTGCTAGAAACTTCTGCCAATAGCTTGGGTTTTGAGTCGAGTGTTCATGTTTGCGCCAGCTCCTTGAGCAACATAGACTTTAAAGGCACAGCAGCAAACGTGAAGCTAGTGAAGCATGAGGTGGACATGTGCCAACAACAGTCATGGAACATGCTCGTAAAGTTCGCCCTGCTAGAGAAGATGGTGACCCCAGCATCTCGACGTTCGCATTCAAAGTCTACCTGAACACCAAACTTATGTTTAAAAAAAACCTTTTAGGCTATTCTTAATGGTTTTGTGCTATCACGTTTACTCACTTTTGGGGGTCCAGGTAGGGTCTGTGGTTCTCCCACGCTTTTGCAGGGAAAGACCCTGCACAAGCGGCGAGACTCCTGCAACACTGCAAGGCACAACATTCATACTGTTAATCCTAATAAACCTGTATGACCTTGTGGGGCTCTAGTACCATAGTTCCCAAGGTTCCCTAATTAGTTTCCTGCAGGATTTTGGGTTATCCACGGTATCAAATCTCACGTAAATTTTACCCACGGAGCCCAACCTCCCTCAACTAAGGAATATTGAGTCAGACTCGGAATCCTGGTACCATTTAGTATATCCCTTACTGGACTTTCTGCGTACGAGAACCCAAGCAAAGCAAAACTAACACCTGAACAGCAGACCCAAACCTTAAGCCCTAAATACTGAACCCTATTGGTTGCTGTTTGTCCGGTTGCGGGGTTCCTTCCGCGTTCCTGGCAGCTCGGGAAGAGGGTGCAGGGCTTGCAGGAAATGTCTTACCGAGCCCGACCACACCGCAGAGAGGATTGTTCTTTTCAAAAGAGGTTGCTCCCGGGCCTGCATAGACGCGAGATTTTCTTACAACCTAGCTCGGATACATGTTTATAGCAAACCCTAAACCACGAAAAGCGCAGAATCCCCAGGCATCATCCATAAAGCAACCCCGACCCCGACCTGTTAGACTAGAATTCCGAAGCACCCATAATAACAGTCTTCAACACTGAAATAATGGGTCGGGTTTAGAGCCCGAAATAAGCCCATCATCCGCAAAGACTAAACCCTGCAGATCGAAATGGCCTAATGAAGGCGACAGTTACAGACTTTACGGCCCAATGCAGGTCTTATTTGGAAGTTTAGGGTTCAGGTGCCCCTGAAATGTAGGGGCCTAAAGGATAACAAAAGGGCTTCAGTATGCAGCGTGCTGTAGCTCATTGTAGAAAGGTGAGAAAGGAACAACTTTCAAGGCTTCCCCATTGTGCCTCCTCTATTAGGGCTTAGTTGCCTTCTTACACAAGCTACATGCAGCGGGTGAGGTGACCCTCCTTCCTCGCCCTGAAGCCCCCAAGTAGCTGCTTAGCGGCGTAGTGCCCGCTGTCATCTACTCCAGCACAGGCAGACAAGAGGACCTGCGCGTTCTCGTGGTCTGTCCTTACGCTGAACATCTTTTTGCGGAAGCAGAGCCGTGCACACATGCAGTTGGGGTCCAAGAATCATGGGGGCTTGCAGAACATTGTCCAGAACCTTCAATAGTATCAACACTGCAAATAAATAACATGCAAGGGGTACCTGTCCAACCACCCTTATGTCGAAGCCAGTGGGCAACATGGAAACATGTCAAGGCGGTTTCACAACCCCTTGTCATTCAGCGTTTGGACAAGGCTGGCTGATGTTGGCGTAGTCTAAACTCCTAGTATCCCACTTAGTATCCCCCATGCTACTCCCCTATATAATCCCCTATAAGGAATTTAGACTATAGCAAATGTAGGGTTTAGGGTTCAGGTTTGGACCCTTAGGTTCTTATCCTGGGGTCCTGGGGCTCGAGACTCTGAAGGTGGCTCTTAAACCCTACCCCACAAAGTCCCTAAACCCGAAACCCTAACCCTAAACCCTAAAACCCTAAAACCCTAAAACCCTATTCCCACTATATATCAATATACCACATTGGGAATACTGAATATTAGCGGCGGGGGGTTTGCGATATCGGGAGATGTGATTGATCTTATACTGTTTAAGCTCTATGCCAACGTGCAGATCAACATTCCCCCAGAGCCCAGCAGGGTGAAATAGTAGCATGGTCTTTGCAGCAAGAGCGTAGGAACCCCAGAAAGTCCAAAGAACTAGCCTTTTTGTGGTCATGCATACCCAGTCAAGTGGGGGCTGAAATCACTGGAATACCCTCCCTCAAACTAATTTGGCACCTGAAAGGTGCCCTATATAGACTGCTATCCTCGAAGGGGCTCATTTCAGGTTCCATGTTAACTTGGGGGAGGGTAGGGTTTTGGGGTACAGTGTGTACTAGTTTGACAAGAACTTACGTCCTAATAGTAAAACTCGGGCAGCATTTTGAACTCTTATGGTTCCTAAACGACATAAACATACGCCCTCCTGCAGCACTTGCTTGATCAGGTATAGCTAGCCATTGCCTAGCGGGCTCAACGCCCAGCATTCGACAACTATAGGAAGTGTGACCCTAAACCCTATAAGCCCTAAGAGCCAAACACTAAGCGGTTCAGAAGGGGTGCTTGTGCAGTTTAGGTTGATGGCTGCAAGACGCTGTGCGCATGTTGCGAAAACAGCCAGGCATTAGTGTGTCTTCTCCCGGTTTAGGGTTTGGGGCTCTTCTGACCCTGGAAGGTCCTAGTTCGTACAATAGTTGCCGCCAAGAGTCTCATAAACGGAAAAGTTTGACCGCTTCAGCGAATCGACAACATCCTTAGCTTTCGCCTCATTGACCCACAATCTTAAGCCTGTAATCAAACCTAATCCCCGTAATTCTAAGTCCAAGCCTTTAACACCAAACTCGAATCGTGACTCCCAAATCCTAACCAAAAGCCCTTGGACCCTCTGAACGCTAAACCCTAGGCCTAAAATCACCAGTCAGATTTGCAAGGCCATCTTTCGTTGAATGAGACACGAGCACTCCAATCCCTAAACCTTAAGCCTAAAACTGAAAACCCCAAACCTTAAACACCAAGCCCTAGACACAAAACCCCTAAACCATATCCCAAGCCCCAAACCTTAGAATCTTGACTGAACCCTGAAACCTTTCAAAACCCTTCAGGGTTTAGGGTTTAGGACCCTAGACCATGCAGGGTAGGTGTTGTCTCACGGCGTTGTGCTACAAGGCATGGACTATCACATGGACAAGCACATTGAAAATGAAATGGAGACTGCATGGCCTTATGTAGGGGTTTGTATGTAAAATTGTTCACAATTTGATTCTAGATTCCTTGTCTTATGTCTTGTTCTGCAAAGCTACTTTCAGCAAGAAAGGCAGTGAGAAGAACATGGAAAACGACTGTGGTTCTACGCGGTTTAAAAGCGTTCGTACCAATACAACAACACATGAAAATCAGACAGAATGTCAAGTGGTAACCCTTCGGTCCCTTTGTAAGGGATATAGGGATACACATATATATATATATATATGTTACAAGGGTTTATATAGGGTTAGATCGAGCATCACATGAAAAAGAAAACTACAAAAGAAATGGAAAGTGGGGATATGTAGGGTTTCGGGCTTTGTGGTTCCTACCTCTGGCTAGGAAGGACGAAGGAAGGAACGCATTTTTCTACTCGTCCTCATATAATCCCCAATTATATGGCAGCTTCCATTTCCTAAACCCTAAACACATTCCTTAATTCCCCGCTAAGCACCACAAAGGCTGAGGTGCATTTAGATTCTTGCTCTTTTGCAGCTGCTTCTGCATCACTTGCAGCGGCTCCTACACTTGCGGGTCGTGGTAGGATACGTGAGTTTAGGGGCTTGGGGCTTTTGGGGTTTAAGGTTTTTGATTTTGGCTTGGGAGTTCGCGTCTACAGCAGGAATGGGGCTCAAGATGAAAGAGCTATAAGCAAGGGGGTGTAAGGGCCCATATATATATATATATATGCACTAGGCCCCAGGAAGCCAAAATGAAACTCTATGAACTGAGTTCCCAGAGGCCTGAGGTCCTGATACTGCATACTGTATACTTGGTGCCGAGCATACATGCATAGAGGCCGTTTCAGCCCCCATTGCATACTGCTATAGGGATTTTTGGATCGTCGTTGGGTGAGGCATCAATGCAGGCGGTTGTGGTTGGGTTTATGTAAGTTTTAAGGGGTCGGTATCCCTAAGGGCTTTCTCCAAAATGATTCGCAAGGATCCTAATATGGCCCTTGTGGGAGCCCGTAATCCCATGGTTCAATATGCGTTACACACCCATTCTTCTGTCTTTGCATCTGGGCATGTGGTGGGGTTCAATGTTAGTTTGGGGGAGCGCACCCTCAATCCGAAACCCGCCCTTACATTCCTTTGACCCGACCCTAAGGGTCCAAGTACCTAATAATCATATACTTACCCGAAGCCTGTACTATAAACTATAATCACTATTACCCAAAACCTAAGTAACCATGTATTGGGTCCTGGGACCCTTTCACCCGACATCCCTGCAAAGATAAGCAGGCAGAGGGAGCGCTGACAAGGCTTACTGTGAAGAAGTGAGGTTGCTGTTTGCTTGAACTGTTTAGGGTTCAGGGTAGGTTTAGGATTTAGGGTTTAGGGGTTTAGGGTTTAGGGTTTAGGGGTTTAGGGTTTAAGGTTGAAGTTAGGGTTAGGGTTCCAGGGTGTAAGCTAAGGATTTAGGGTTGAACTTGAGGTGGGAGGTTTTAGGGTTTTAAGTTTAGAATTTAGGATCCAGTTCCAGGTTTAGGTTCAGTAGCTCCACGCCTATGAGGAGATAGGGGATTCAGAGTTCGGGGTATGGGGCTAACCGCTCACGAAGCTTCATAACTTGCACCTGGCGGGTGAATTTGGGGTCAGGTTGGAATTTCAATTTTTCGATGTCTTGCCATCACCACTGCCACAGCCGCCACCGCCTGGCACCCGCCGCTACCACTGAACCACCGCCGCCACCACTTTCCAGTGCTTGCGGATGTAAAGCATTTAAAGAATATGGGCCATATCATGCGTTGAGCAATGCAAGGAGCCCTTGTAAAGCCGCATGAAAACCACTACATCCAAGCCCGAACCAATCAAAAGAAAACCGAAAGAAAACATGAAGATTTGCAAGTGAACATGCAGCAGGTTGCCAAATTTATGGCTTCCTGTGGGTTACTCTATATATTAGGGGCCGCAATATAATATCGACCCCATAAGGGACCATGATTTTGACAACCTACCGCATAGAAATGGTAGTCTCCCAAAACGGGGAACCCCAATATGGACCCTAAACCTACATATCCCTATTTCCCCCTATATAACGCCTTTATGCCTCTATAAGCTCCTTATGTCCGTATTTAGACTCATAAAAAAGACCCCAATATAGACCCTAATATCTTATAGCGAGTCCTTATTCTAAGGGCTCCCTACCAAGGACACAAATCTTGGGAAACCCTAAACCCTGTCTCTCCCTCTATATATCTTCATATACCCCTATATAACCCCTGTAATACATACCATAAATATGAACTTATGTTGCATTGGCGCCTCGCCATCCACGCTGCAACGTTCGCGCAGCTCGGTGCCTGACGTGCCAAGCTATGGACCCTCTGCTCCAAATGTTTAGGGTTTCGGGAGTTTTCAGGAGGGGAGTTACCAGACAGTTACCCTTCCATAAGTATAGGGGCTACGTGAGGCTTTTTCTTGGGAAAACTACCACCTGACAATTCCTCAGACAATGAGCATGGCAGGCTCACATTCGTGACCCGTCGGACTTGAATCACTAAACCTCAAATCTCAAGTTGCGCCCTTCCATGTGTGTTTTTCTCAAAATGGAGCCTCCTCTACTTAAACTATACCCCCCACAGAAATTTTTCTTTTTGTCTCACCAGAAGAAGACCCCACGACACATAACTTCGAGAAACCCTCAACTATAAACCCTGCGCTGGAATTTATGAAAAAGCGAAACCACACATACGCTACCCTGGCACCTGCGCCGTTGAATGAGGCGCACACACTTCCCACGGATCACGGCCTCTGCGCTAGGGTTTAGGGTCTGTTACTTGGGGAGTCACGGTTGAGTGTTTAGGTTGTCACGCTTTGTTTATAGGGAGAGGAGGAATGGGCCATGAAGAGTGCTAATAATACTAATAATAATAATAAATAATGGCAGATATAGATTTAAAAACGAAATACTAAGAATAATACATACGTAAGAATATCACTAGTAGAACTGTTATTATTACTACCTTTGCTATTATTGCTATTACTGTTAAGGTAAGTTCCTTCTCTGAATTCCCTCAGACCTGGTAGCCAAAGGCAAGGTTGAGCCTTCAACGCATGGGAAGGAAAGCAAGAACTACTGGGTTTAGGGTTTAGGGTTTATGTTTACTTACTGGGGGTTTGTATGGAAGAAGGGAATATGTTATATGGGGATGAGAGAGGGATTCCGTTCCCCTATTCCCTACTAACTCCGAGTAAGCTTCTGGTTCATTATGTTGTGCTTGTCCCTGAGTTTTTTTCGTGTGTACTGTGTGGGTTAACGTTTTGAAAATTAACTTGGAGCTTTCGGGCTTCGGGCTTTTGAGAGTTTAGGGTTGAGGGTTCAGGGTTTGAACCGAACGCAAGGCCGTAAACCGTCATCCCTCGACCAGTCTCGAAACCCTAACCCTAAAACCTCCAACCCCCCTAACCCTCAGCATGACCTTAATCCCCAAGCCCCTCGACCCAAGACTCTCATTCCTAAACCCTACACCCCAAAGCCTCTTAAGGAAAAACCTGCCTGCAGCATACACACCGCGCGATTCTGGAGCATCTTCTCCGCATCCGCCCGAGTTTGCTGGAGCTGCGCCTTTTTGTGGGGGATGGGTTAGGTGGACCCCCCACCCACTAATAGTGACTATTATGGATAATAAGGATTACATCAGGGTCCTCTTATATTCCTATTATACCCCTAAACCCTAAACACTAAACCCTAAACCCTAAACCCTATCCTATCTTACCACTCTTACAGGATAGGGGGTTCCTCCTAAGGGATGGGAGCTTTTTCCCGGATGCTCCTCTGCCCCTATCAGATTTTCAGGCTCTGAGGTGAAGGTTTTGGGGGTTATGTAGGGATTATCTAGGGGTTATATTAAGGACTATTTTTGGGTTTAGGGTTTAGGGTTTAGGGGTTATATTAAGGACTATATTTGGGTTATATAGGGGTTATATTAGGGTTATATTGGGGTTATCTAGGGAGTATATGATGGGTTTTGGGGTTTAGGGTTATGGTTTTGAAAGTTTTTGCATGTTGGGGGCTAGAGACGCTGGGGACTCGGGCACGTAGAAGTGTTCCGTTAGTGGTAGTGAAGATGCATCGCAAGGCATACCCATTTGCTGTAAGGTTTGCATGACACAATTGTGAACGTAAGGGCGCTTTAGGTTCTGGGGTGCAGGGAAAGAGCCCCCAACCACAAAACCCGGCAAAACGCACGCAGATCATCATGAACCCCCAGCTCGAACCTTACACACTCAGCATGTGCCCCGAAACTCTAAATTAGCAGCCGCCGAAAGCCCAGAACCTACACCACGAACCCCAAAACGCCGGAAACCCACAGACGAGGCTGCATATAATCCGATCCAACCAATCTAAACAAAACTCCTAGAATTCCTTCCATAAGCCTTAGAGCCAGGCACAAATTCGTACAACCCGCAAACTTTAGCAACCCACAGCTCTAAGCCCTTGACCCTACTTGGAGGCCCATGGGACTTAGTAACTACAGCCCAGTTATAAGTGATTACTAAATCCCATGGGCCTCCAAGTAAGCTCTAGAAACCCTAAACTCCCCAAACCCTAGAAACAGTAAACCCTAGAAACCCTGACCCCTAACCCCTGAACCCCAACGCCTAGAAACCCTAAACCCTGAAGCCATAAACCCTAAACCCTAGACCCTAAATCCCAGACCCTTAAACCCCTAATCCTAAACCCTAAACCCATAAACTCTAAACCCTTAAACCCTAAACCCGAAATCCCAGACCCGCCTTAAATCCTAGGCAGCCCCGCACCTGAATTTGCGATTCTGTCTCCCGCAACTTTTCTAACCTCTCGCGCTCCTGGGCCCCGAGGAGCTTGCCTGCAGTTTAAGCTTTGAGGGTTTAGGGGTTTAGGGTTTAGGGGTTCAGGGTTTAGGGCTTTAGGGTTTAGGGGTTTAGGGTTTAGGGGTTTAGGGTTTAGGGGTTTAGGGTTTGGGGGGGCTCAGGATTTGGGACTTTGGGAGTTGAGGTTTAAGGTTTGGGGGTTGGGGTTTGGAGTTTAGGAGGTTGGGGAACCTGGGTGACGGTTTCAGGGTTTAGAGCTGAAGTACGGGAATTAATACTTTCAAAGGTCCTATAACCAACCCTAGACCCTAAACCCATCCCTTCATCCCTGCCAACCACCAAGTTCAGGTTTGAGGGTTTGCGGCTTGTAGAGCTTCAGCTGCTGCCGTACAGATTACGGGTTAGGTGCCGTGAATTTGGCAGTTCAGGTTTTTGCTATTTAGGGTTTAGCGCTTAGGGTTTAGGGTTTAAGGTTTGGGACCTAATGTTTGTGGGGTTTACAGCTTAGCTTGGACATTATAAGTTTTCAGGAAGCTGGGACGACGTATCATCTCTTCCCTCGATGGTACACAAACACTACTCCCTGTAACATCCTGTAACTCAATACGACGCATTGCGGTATTGCAATCCTAGGCCCAAGCGCTAAATCCTTAACCTGCCACCCAAAATTCTGGAATACATTCAAGCTCACAGACGAAATCTCGTCCAAAGAGCACACGAAGCAGAAAAGAAGGAGACACCAAAAAAGGGGGCATACCTTTCCTTACCTACTTATAACCCTATAACCATCCGTATGCAAGTCATGTGCATATATGTATATAAAAAAAAAGTCCCTGAGCCCTAAACCCACCCCAAACCCTAAACCACAAAACCCCAAAACCCTAAACCCTAAACCCCTAAACCCTAAACCCAAGACCTGGCAAGGTGAAGCTGGACTATATCTTCACCCCTGGCGCCTGGGCGCCCACGCTTCAGTTGCTCGATTTGCTTCTGCACAGCAGCCTCTGACAAAGGCTGGGAGGTGACATTGGATTTTTAGGGTTTAGGGATAAGGGTTTAGGGTTTAGGGATTAGGGTTTAGGTTTTAGGGTTTACGCTTTAAGGTACAAGATTTAGGGTCTAGGGATTCGGATCTGAACCCAGCAGCCGCAACCCCAAACTATTTGCAACCCTAAACCACGCTCCAATACCTAGACCTTCAACTTCATGTAAAAGCCAGCAATATTGCCCATCTTATTCCAGATGTCCTGGAAACTGCACAACAACAAAAGTATTATGGCACCCTAGGCCCAAACCTAAACCCGCGAACCCTAAACTCCTAAACCCTGAACCCCAAAACCTAAACCCTGAAGATCTGAACACCACAACCCTGTACAATCCCAGATTCCACGCCATTTCCCAATTTTCTTGTCCATGTGATTCTCGATTATCCCGCCCTAAACCCTAAGACCGTAATCCCTAAACCTAAATCCTTAAGCTACATCCTAAGCCCTAGAATCCTAAAACCCAAAACCCTGAAACCCTGCAACTGTGAAAAGCCTGAAGCCTGAAACCCCTAATCCCTCAACCCTAAACCTGCCCTAAACCCGTAACCCTTAAATCCAGAAACCCTAAACCCTCGAGCCCATATAAACTTACCATTACTTAGGGATCGCAAATTTCCTTCATCTCAAAATTTCAAAGCCAAAATGACCCCCCTGAACCCTAGGCAATGGTAATAGACCCTGAAACCCCTAAGACCAACACAGGCCTGGGCTTTCCGCTCTTCCGCACCGGAGAGGCGAGCGCGCCGGCGCAGATCTGCAAGCTTCCACTCCTCTTGAAGGTTTAGGATTTATGGTTTAGGCGCTTAAGGGTTAAAGCGTTTAGGGTTTAAGGCTTTAGGAGATTTAGCGTTTTGGGATTGCTGTTGCAAGAGTTTGGGTTGTCGGCTTTAGCGTATAGGGATTGCTGGAGGGTTTTAGCTCGAAGGGTGTTGGGTTTTATAGGGTTTCGGCTTAAGGTTTTAAGATCTTCGTTTGAAGAGTTTAGGGACAAGGGTTTCGGATTCCGATTTTAGGGTTTGAGGTCTAGAGCTTTCTGTTTAGGCTTAAGGTTTAAGGCTTAAGGTTTGAGGCTTAAGGTCTGGTGCTTAGGGTTCAGGGCTTGAGGTTAGGGTGTAGGTTCTTCCGGGGTTGTCCAGAGTCAGGTTTTAGGGTTGAGGTTGTGGGTTTCGAGGATGAGGGTGTTTGCAGGCGAACTCTTGCCTGTGCAGCTCTATGAGTTTTGCTTGGGTACTGCCCCCACTCTGTAACAGTTGGAGAAGACTTATCATATGGTTATATACAGCCTTTAATAAGAGCCCTAATATAGACTGTTACAGGGTGGGGGCAGTATGCAAAGTTTTGCTATCTTGCACAGGCTTTGCAAGCCATTTGGGAGTCTGGAGTTTGGGGTTTGAGGTTGGGGGACGCAGCATCACAACCATACTTGGAACTCAAACGATAGGAAAAAAAACGAAATCCATAGGGAATAGTTGTTTCAACAAAAGCCAATATGTTAAATTCTTTTGGGTTCCAGATAACTGCATGGAGCTGTCCTAGAAAATAGCATATTGCTTGCTGTTGAAGGGCTCACGGTGTTTAGGTCTGAAGGGATCGAGCGGCTTAGTGCCCTGGCCCAAGAATTTACCGTTTAAGGTCTTATTTAACTGCGAAACGCCTTCCTGGGAGGTTTGGGATCTTGAGGTAGGAAGGGAAAGACAAAGCACTAAAATGGCGCAATGCCTCTTCCTAACAACCTCTGGCACAATCCGTGTATATGGCAATGAAGCCCCTCTTTTCTTCGAACGGACGGAACATCCCTGTCAACCCCATAGCCTACATCCGCAAACCTCTAAACTCCTTTAACCCTTATCCCCAATCATAGCCTGAACACCTTAAGCACTGCCAGATCACCAACCCATGCCCCCCTTCCCAACCAAGCTTTAAACCTGAAACCCGCAGTCGGAGTAGTCTCCATCCTCCCTTCCAGTCCTCCATGCCCAAGCAAGCACAAAAAAGAAAAAGATCTTCCTACCTGATAGGACCTGACATGGGAGTAGGGTTTAGGGTATTCCTACCAATATGATATCCGAAACAGTTATCCCTCGAATCCATTCGCAATCTCCGAATATGGGGAACTGAACACCCCTGATTCAAAAAGCTCCCAGCTCAAAATCTCAACCACCCAACCTTAAATCCTGAACCCCAAATCCGAAATCCAAGCTCCCAAAAACTGTTGCGAACGAATCCACAAATATTTCCCCCCTCAGACAAAGCCTTGATGTTCACCAGCAGTGGGAAGTCTGATGAGACAAGACATCGTCGGCCGTCTCGGCTGACGAGGCGCTGTTCCTGGCTTCGGGTCATGGAAAAAGATTTGGGGCTAAAGCCTTAAAGCCTACCAGGAACCCCCGGCTACCCTTAATTGGAGTCTATGTATGTAACTCCTCTTTGTGGGTGGGTATTTGGGGCATGCAAATAAGGTCTGAGGTTTAGGGCTCAGGGTTGTAGAGTTTAAGGTTTTCGGTTTCGGGCTGAGGAAGTTCCATGCGAATCAGCGCTTGATTTGGATCCAGAATTGAGATGTTTGGGGCTTTGGATTTGGGACCCGTTGATTCTCAAAACACTAGAGCCCGAGTGCTCCAAAATCATCGCGTAAACTAAACAACACCCTACAGGTGACCCTAAAAGTCCAACTGCCCAAAACTACTCGGCATTTAAATATTTTGACCCCTAACAATGCCTAAAGCCTATACCCTGGCCTAAGAAAAGCGGTCCTTCAGCGAGAAGATGACGCCCTTGCGATTCAGCACTTCGTAGCGATCGCCCTCCTGGTCCTGAGGAGCGCTTCACAAATTAGGAAGGATTTGGAAAGGATGAATGTTTTTTGAATTGGGGAGTTTGGGCTTCAGGTCGGATTCCGTAATAGTAAGTATACAGTACGCTTATAACATCTTATAGCAATAAATTACCCCATCATTTACCCATTTACTCAGTGGCCCGTGACCCGCCAAGCAGGTGTACATGGGCCTTGTGAAGGTGCAGTTTTACGCGCTCAGGGTTGAAGGTGCAAGCTTCAGGGTTTAGAGCTCACGTGTTGGGGAGCTCTGCAGCAAGATAGGACCCTAAAGCAAACAATGGGGCTGGCAAAATCTGTTTGGGGTGTTGTAGAATACTCTAGACCCCTACGGCTCTCCACAGACACCGCCCTAAACCCCAAACCCCTAGACTAAGTGAGGGGTCGCTG
>CAJNIZ010023414.1:38543-62951 GCA_905231905.1 Symbiodinium pilosum | reverse complement strand
GGTTTAGGGTTTTGGGGGTTTGGGCAGGAATGGGGGGTGCCATCAACCAGTGCAAAGTGGATACAAGAGATACTGGGGGTTGGCAGGTATGTGGAGGGACTCGGAAAGTATACCTACAACCGCCCAAGAGAAGTATGGCAACCCTAAACCCCAGTTATTTCTCCAAAAAAAGCCCCTTAGTGGGGCGTCCTTCTTCAGAATTGAATGGGGTTTAGTTGAGAAAGCGGCGGTTTCCTCGAAGGATATTCAGGCTCAGAGTGCAAGGCTCAAGGTCTGCAAGTGATGTTCTCATGTTCGGATTTAGGGTTCACGATAAGTGCCTCGTTGGGAGATACCTCTTGAACGGACGATTGTGTTTTCTTTTAAGGGGGGGGGGGGGNNGGGCGTATCAACCTGGGTGAGGCGTGAAGAGGCCCGGCAGGTTTAGCGCTATTGCACATTACTGTACCAAGTCTTTGCTGCATAGTATCCAGAATTACGGCCGGCTCTCTTTGCAGAAGCCTCTCTCTCTGCCCTATAACCCCGACCCCCTCCACCCTGCGCACACATATGCCTCAAGGTCAGGCCCGCTTGTAATAAAGTAGCTTACCCATGGCCATATCTGTTCAGGGGGGTCTTCATGTTCATGAGTATGCGTACGGGATCAACCCCAGGTACGGGGTAAGGTGTAGTGGGCTTTCCACCACTCCTCCCGCGCGAAATCCAAGCCTTCCCGAAAGACAAAAGCCACAAAACACACCCTTATGAGGTATTAGGGTTCAGGGTTTAGGGACACTAAACCATAACCCCTAAACCCCTTAAATGTTGCCTAGCTCCAGCCCTATCACGCCAAGAAAAGGATGGAATCGTTTGGAAAGCCTACATGAGCGGTTCTCCAAGTAAATGTAACCTTCAACTTAAATATACATGGCACTTAGGACCCCTAATAAAGGTCAACCCTTAGGTACCTACAATAGGAATATACAGGAATCCCATAGGTTTAAGGGTCTCAGGTCCAAGCTGAGCCCCAAGGAATTATATAATCGCAATATGAACCCTGATAACTTGGTGGCTGTTCAGGAACTTAGTTAAACTAAGTCACTATACTACGGTAACCCTGCTATTTACCATGCACCCATGTTATGGTAACTGAAACTCTAAATGCTATATACCCGTATTATGATAACTTAAATCCCACACCCTGAACCCGATATACCTGTATGAGTGACTTAACTCAATTTCATTAACAGCACCAGATAGTCAACGAAAAGTCCCTATTACTGCCCATGTTGCATTTCTGCAGGTCCTGGGGGTGCTCCTTTTTTTTAGAACCCTGCAGATAAACCCACTATATTACTTCTGTAACATGCAACTTACTATAGTAGTTCCCATAGTATTTTCCATTCCCCATGTACCCCAATCCCCAAACCCTAAGCCTTAAACCCTAGGCCCTAAACCCGAATCCCTCAACCCTAAGCCTCAAACCCTAAGCCCTAAACCTTCTACATGCTTTGTTGAGGCTGACGCTCCTGCTCGTGCTGCGGGTCTTTGGCTGCCTCCTTGCAATACAATGTCAGGCTTAGGGCTATACATGGAGAGCCAGGGGAACTCATAGCACTAGAGTTTAGAGTTTAGTGTCTGAGTATTAGGGTCTAGGATTCAGGGTTTAGGGTTTGGGGTGTAGGGTTAAGGGTTTAGGACTTATATAGGGTTTGGGGTTTAGGGTTTAGGATCTAGGGTTTAGGGTCAACGTGATTGAGTAGGTAGGTGAATCATTGGGATAGCTGCAACTACTACATAGCACATAGAGGGTACTGATGAAAAAGAGCCCCGTAACCCTTCAAGTGTGGTGACCCAGGGCTTCCAAGAGCCCAGGCATAGTGTCTTGTAAATCTTACTGGATGCTGGCTATGTGTATATACACTCCAAGATACATCTCTTAATCTAAGGGCTTTACAAGCTCTGGGCAGAGTCCCATAATTAGCGTTTAAGGCTTGCAGAAGGTAAAATTTAAGTTTCAAAGCCCTAAACCTCTGGATCAGATTCACCCACAGCTCTGACACGAACCGTCTAAGTTCAAGCCTGCTGCTGTCAAATGTTCATTGGATCCCACCCAGTTTGGGGTTTAGGGGGTCAGGGCTTAGGGTTCAGGGGTTTAGGGTAAACCCTAAAGTTCTAACATCCCTTAACCCTAAAACCTAAACACTAAACCCTAAACTCTAGGGATGTTTTGTTGGATCCTAAACCCTAAACCTACTAGCCGCAGCCAGACACAGCATCCTAGGTCCTAGATGCTCGGTTCAAAAGCAGTATGAGATCAGACGGTGCAGGGTTTAGGGACGAGGGTTCAAGGCTCAGCTTCAGCTCAGGGTTTTTTCGGTTGGGTACTGCCCCCACCCAGTAACAGTCTATATGAGGGGTCCTATTAAGGCCTATATATAACCCTAGTAAAAAAAATTATCCAACTGTTACTGAGGGCGGGCAGTACCCAAGGTTGAGGGTTGAGGGTTAAGGGCTAAGGGTTTAGAGCTACGGTCTTAACTCCCAGTATGCCCCTTAATATCCCCTCTAATACAGGGAAATATAAACACCCTTAAGCAGTTTAGATTATAGCTCATTCAGGGTTGAAGGAACTTTGTAAGCACTACCCCGAAGCTCCGGGTCTCTCAAATCAATGGCATTTGAGAAGGTGAGTTGATACAAATCCTGCATGGGCTTAGGGGTTAGGGTACTTAGGGTCATACAGGATCGTTCAGCCTCAGCTGTCATGCGTGCCCTCAAAACCCATGCTGGAATCTCCCCAAAAGCCAAACACTTCCCTAAAAGCTCAGGAATTTGTGGTTTAGTTTGTGTTTACCATATGAGCTGCTGTCATATTTCCCCAGGTATTTCATGGACATGGGTTCCTTGTTAGGGAATATCTTCGGGACTCTTCTACAAAAAGGGACCTCCATATCCACCCTTACTGGTTCCTTGGTAAGCCTCATGTTGACAACAGCTAGGTTATGCAGGGGTTATGTAGGGATCACAAAAGTTGGCGAAAAAATGGTCGCAAAACTTCTGATGATGATATAGGGTATATTATGCGTCTTTTATTTATGCGCTTTGCAAGTTCCAAGCACCAGCCCGTACGTAGGGTCAAAGTATCCGATAAACGCGGTCTAGGGTTTAGGGTGTCCTCAAAGCCTTGCACTAGAATTGCTTATATGTAGCCAAGTCCACCCCCTAGGTACCAGGACCCTAAACTCTAAACCTCAAACATTATGCCCCCATATATTCCTATATACCCCCAATGCAGCTGTGTATATCCCTATACCCCCTTCAAAGGGACCCTTCCTAAGCACTCTAAGCCCTAAACCCTAAACTCTATTGGGGTACTTGGAGAAGTAGATGAAAGCCTCGTTCCGGTAGCACTTGGGTAGCGAAGATGGCTCTGCCTTGTCATTTCCCAGAATTTTAAGGTTTAGGGCTTAAAGGTTAGGGGTCAAGATTTAGGGTTTTAGGGTTTAGGGCTTTGGTCCGTATCCATTTTATGTACTTACAGCCCTGACAATGGAGAATCAAAAGGACAATCCAATGGACGATGAGCTGGAAACTGGGCTTTTATAGCGGTATGTAGGGACTTCAGGGTTATTGCCGTTATTGTACTTATACTCGGAGGTTAAGTGCAGATATGGATACCGTAGGGAGGTTTAGAGGCTTGAGGCTTGAGGATTCAAGTTTAGGATATAGGGTCTGGGGTGCGCAGTGTTGACTTTAACGACTACTTGCTGCCGGCATCCAAGGGACCAGCGTAGTTTTGGTGTTTGACCAAGCAATATTGAGTTCTTCATATTACGTAAGGTACTATGCCCCAAAGTTGGATATAATCTTACGCTAAAGTGGGCACCATAGAACTCAAATACTACTCAAATGTACTCCTGTAGAGGTTTGGGGTTTCAACCTATATGAACCGCACATATCCCGGTCAACATTTCCCCTATGATGCACAGACATGAGTTCTGTTAGGAATACATGAAGGACTATACTATTGAAGCAAGGAAACTCCATGTCCACCCTTTATGGCCCCTTGCTAAGCCCTATCTGGACAGTGATTCACAAAATCCAAATAAAGCACGATATAATCCCAGTTTCCATGTGATTGTTGTTTTTTCCGCCTGATTCTCCACTAGCGAGGTAAAATCCTGACGCCTACGCCCCAAATAATATGACAGCTTCCATTTTTCGATTCCTTTTTGCCACATTTTTCCCCAGATACACCTAGAAGCGAAATAATATGTAAGCCCAAAACTCCAATCGAATTGAACAGTTAGTTCACCAGACAAGGCCAGAACCAGAGACCCTGTTTTAGGGTTTAGGGCTTAAGGGTTTAGGTTTCAAGGGTTTCGGTTTAGGGTCAAACAGCTTAGGAAAAGTTAACACATCCAAGCCCGCGCACAAGTTGTCAGCAGTCACAACGTGCTGTTGGGTCCTCGTCGTGGACTCGCGTGGACACTATCTAAACCCTAAACCCTAAACCCTTTTTACTTCTGGAACCCACAAACCTTAAACTTGCAAACACCTGGGTCCGCGGCCTCCGACTTGGGCGCAACGCATTTCGAGGTGCCGTAAGGCGGCCTTAAGCTTGCAGAGCGATTTACTCATTGATTGTTAGTACGGAATACGGAGATGCAATCCCTAGATGTATAAATATATATATATATATTGTTTTTATAATGCATGCCCTTTTTCCCTGCTAACCTCCAGCAGGTTTCGGGCTTAGGGCTCAGGATTGGCCTCAAAAGAAGCGATTTAGGTGCTAACTGACGGTGTTTGGGCTCCATAGAGGGTACCTGGGCGGTCTAGGTAGGTTGTCGGCTCAGGAGTTACAATTTGAGGGTCTAGATTTGATTCAGGCTTAAGGTTTACTGACCTCAAAGGTAAGTAAAATGATGTCTCAACATCCCTCAAGCTCGCCAAAAACTCGGGAGGTTTGGAATCCTCAACCCTAGCACGCGCACTCCCCCCCCCCCCCCCCCCCCGCCGACCTTTTCGAGCGATGACCGGCCCTGTCAAGCCCCACCGTCAACAATGAAATTCCAGCACTTGGCTGGGCTGCTAGGGTTTGCCACCACACGTTAGAACTAGCACGCTAAACCCCTCGACCGTAAACTCTACATCCCCTGCCCCAACCCGAAATCGTGGAACCTCAAGAGTCGAGAGGCACTTGCGGCCACAAGCCGTGAACTGACGGCTCATCGTGCTCGTAATAGCCGCTACCCAGACCCGACTCCTGACGAGTTCTAGGCGGGTTTGCAGAGTTTAGGGTTTCAGGTATGGAAGGGCGCCTTACTTACAAGTTGGGTTTTGGTTCCACGGTCACAAAGGGATAAGTTCAGGTGAAAGTCCCTTAAGTTGTAATTATGAAATTATGTATCTGTGTAACCATGTAGCATGTGACATGAAACAAGGTTGCCTGGTTCTGCACGGCTTAAGGGTCTATGAGTTCTTAACCACAACCGACAATGACCACCGCAGCCTTGCCATCGCTAGCGTGAGCGCCCGCACCAGCGCAGCCGCCCCCGCCTCCGCCACCAACAGCCCACCTCTTGCATTTCCTCTGCCTAAGGTTGCACTTTGAGAACAATCACTTTGGGAGACTTCAAGCTAATTACGTTAAATTGGAGGAAAAATTAGGGAACTCGTGCCGAACCCTGCAAACGCAGAAGTCTCTAAATCCTGGCTCGAACACCAAACCTAAACCATACAACCCGTAGCCTTAAACGCTAAGTTTCCTGACAAGCTGGTACATGCAAACCATATGTTGGGTCATATATATATATATATAACAGACCTTGAAGATTCAGGGAGGGTCCAGTAGACCCTAAGCCCCTGCAAAATGACACACATGAGCCCTGAAGAGGGCTATCTGAAAGCACCAAGTCCCAAAAAATCAAGCCCCACCCAACCTGGACCTCAAAAGAGATAGCAAAAATCCAAAAAAAACGCCAGCATCGCCAAAACAGCCATCATTCTACATATCATGGGAGTCCAGGCAACCCCAATTTCCTACAACTTAATCATAATTACACCCTGATACGTCCATGGATGTAGCTGGTATAGCCTATCAAACTTGAGGCAGATGGAGTTACAGCTGGCCAACAACGTCTACCAGCCTAGAGTTTAGGATGTGGGGCTTACAGAATGATAGGCCTTACATATATATGTACACATATATATATATATATCATATATCATATATCTATATATGTAGATATACGCTACAATCAATATTTCATGCCGCGGACTGACATCGTCGGCCATTTGGAATGTGAGGCAGCTATATTCCTGCAAAAATTAGTGGGCATGGGCTCCGTATGAAGGACCCTGAACCCTAAACCCTAAATCCTAAACCCTAAACCGTGTGACTGTAATTGGGACTATACAACACTATCACATTGACCGGCATGTCCAGTATGAAGGGTCCCTTGATAAGGCTAATATTGACCGTCTCAGTAGCATATATACTTATCTGCAGTATAAGCTACGTTTAGCACAAGTTATACCTCAAGGGCCCCCCCCCCTGTGGCTCGGCCGAGTTGTCGTAGGTTTTAGCGTAAGGGAATACTTTTCTAGCCAAAAAGAAACCTGACACCCTCAACCCCTAAACCCTGCAACCCTAAACCCTGAACCCAACCCTCAACCCTGAACCCAACCCTAAACCCGAAACTCTAAACCCCAAACCCTACAAATCTGAACCCCTGAACCCTAAGCCGTAAACCCGAAACTCTAAACCCCAAATCTTAAATCCTAATTGCGTAAGAACCCCAGGACAGCCCTAAGGGTCCAAGGACCCACATGATAGGGCGTTAGGGCCCAAAATACAATTTATATTGTAGCATTTGGGCCCTAAAACCCTATTATTTGGGTCCTTGGACCCTTAAGTCCTAAACCCTAAACCTTATATGCCCACCTATACCCCTTTAAAGAGACCCAAATAATATCCAGGGCAGCAGTCCAGAGCTAGCACGCCGCAGAGCGGAGCTTCACCGCAAGACATCTCTGGAGATGCAGAGATTGAGTCTTTCCTGTCCGCAGACAGGTTCTAGTCCCCCTTAAGTAGATAGAATATGGGGTGTATGGGGTCTGATATACTATATATATATATATATAGGGGGGGATATAAGGGTTATATGGGGGATATATTGGGATATATAGGGATAATGGAAAAGAAAATGGAAGCTACTATTTAGGGTTCAGGGTTTAGGGCCCCCATAAGGAGATGGATATGGGGTATATGGGGATCTTATTATAATCTACCCAAAGCTATATTCTATCTACTTAAGGGGGACTATAAAGGTTTAGGGGTTTAGGGTTCAGGGTTTGGGGCTTCGGTTTTAGGACTTAGGGTGTAGGTTTTGGGGTTTATAGGGTTTTGGGTTGTAAGGTTTAGGGCTAAAGGTTCAGGGTTTATGGTTTAGGGCTTCAGGTTTTAGAGTTTAGGGTCCAGGGGTTGAGGCCGGCTTTTTTTATGTGAAATGTTGCTGTTTCAGCGGTTCAGGCAGGATTTGCATAGTACTTCAAACGGTTCAGGTAGGCCATAGTCTAAACTCCTAGTATCCCCCCTCAATAACCCCTATAATCGTCCCCTATATAATGCCTTATGTAAGCTCTTTAAGTAGTTTAGCCTATAGGTCAGGTAGTGAGGTATTGACCTTTTGGCTCAAATTCAACTTCGGTTTTAGGGGTTGCCTGGAAAGTTTAGGGGTTTAGGGTCTAGGGGTTTAGGGGATCAGGGTTTAGGGGTTTGCAAGTTCTAGGGTTATTACTACTTAATTGTAGGTGATTGGGTTTAAGGGTTAGCATACACGGAATTGTGAAATGTGTGGTCCTTCTTGGGATCCGTGTTTTAACATGGCCCTTCATATCATGGCTAGTTGACGAGGAACCATTCTTTTAAGCCTAAACCCTAAACCACATGTAGCCAACTTCAAGAATTTTAGTTCTCAGCCTTGGGAAATCCAGAATAGGTCGCTGACTCCCTTGTCCTACGGTGGAAAATAGAAATCCTGCATGACCCTAAGTACCTCATACCTTGCGAATAATGGTACTATAGTATACTAAGGTCATGCAGGATTTTTGGCATCAACAGTAATGTGTATACGCTTTTCGGTCCTTGAAGGCTATGGTGAGTTATACATATACCCAAACAACGACAAGACTAGCATGTGCAGATCGTTCGACCAAGATAAGGAGAGTTGTAGATCCCAAGTTCCTGTAACAGGAAGGCGCGTGGTGAAGTTTGATGTGCGTGGAGGGTGATGGGGACTTTGTAAGTGGGTCAATAATTAGGGTAACTACGTTTAGTGTATGGATTGCAGGGGTTAGTAACCTAGTTACTAAGCCCCCCTGACCCTCCAAGTAGCTTACATCCGGCCAGATGCAGAAAGGTAACCACATGGCGACCGCTACTGGAGAACTTACTGAGTGCGCGGCTATGTTCACCGAGGCACCAAAATTGTTGCTACTCACTCTTGAATTGTAAAACCGCATCGCCAGGTTTGGCTGTGCAAGTCAGCATTGGGCCCTTCGTCGGCAAGACCAACAAAGCGATACCTTCCCTGAACTCATAAACCACAGAACAAGGGTGGCGATCACCTCCATCGCCAATGCCAGTCACAGCCGCTACGAACTCATTGTCGCCGCGCGGGGAGCCGCAATTGTGTCAAAAGTCTCGATGCTTACAGTCGAGACTATGACAGGGCTAGGGCGACACAAGCGTCGCATCACGGCAGAGACCTCTTCAAGCTGCGGGTTGGCCATTGTGACACACAGCATCAACGAATCCCGACTGGACGTGCGCAGCCAGGCCAGCAGCGGAAATTGCACCACCATACACCCGCACTGAATCGGTTATTATCTACCTGAGCAAAGAAGATCTTGACCTCGCTTGCCCCCTGCAAATACACTCACCAATACATAAGGAAGCCTAACAGTACTCACCAAAACCTAGACAAATTGCTTCAAATACCAATTCCCTTAGGCTCTCGATAGTCCTGCCCCTGGCGCCGTTAGCCTACCTCCCCACCCCTTAAGCACCAGAAACAAAAGCTTTGGGGCTTACGTTCACGGTCTAGGATTCTTTTGTCATATATTGTAGTGTAGTAGTTTTCATTTTCTTCCCCATTACTAGAATCCCTATACATACCCTGTGCAAAGCCGTCCTGGCTAGAAGATCCAGCATCTGTCGGAAGCCTTGGAATTTCTTGAAACTTCTTGGAACTAAGTCCTCAATTATCGTGTAGAATTGAAGTAAGTTGGGAGCGTACAGAGGGTTCATAGAGGTGGAAATGCTCGTGGACCTTCCACCAGAGCCTGTCGGCTCAAGTACCATGTGAGCAGCTACCTAAATTATTGGTAAACAGCTAAGTAAAAAATCCCTTTCGGGGGGGCCTATCGCTTTACAGGATTGTTGCACACTGCTGTCATCCATTTCGGGGGTATCGCTTTTGGGGGGGCCTATCGCTTTACTAGGGNNTTTGCTCATGTCCCTGAATTTTATCTCTGCCTGCTACTGGCTCCTACACGATAATAAACGCAGTTGCTCATGTGCCTTCCAGCTCTGTATGGCCAATCCTCGTTAGGGTTTTAATTAGGTTGAGTGATCTAAGCTGAACCCTGCATTCTAACCACAAATCCGAAAGCCTAGACTGCTCTAAAACAACAGCTCACCTACAAATAAACTAGCCCCTGCTCTACCTCACACTAACATGGAACCTGAAAGGGGGGGGCTGGTAGATTGCTGCCATTTTGAGAAAGGGGTCGATTGAGGTTCCACGTTAGTTTGGAACAGGGTAGCCTTAACACAGCCAGCCCACAAGTGCTTCAATCCGCAAAACGCCTGCGCTTGTTGGTGTTTAGCTAAGCAGGTAATGGTAGCTCTGAGGGACCCTACATCCTAGACTCCAAACCTGGATTTTCTCATTACAAACTGGGCTATTCACTACCAATGTCTTTTCAAACTCTGGCATGCATGATTCAGCACGTCTGGTCCTGCAAACTGGGGCTCCAAGTCTCGGAGTTTCGTGCCCAACGTGGTAGTAAGTTGGCCAGTTACTGCCCTAAGGGTCCAAGTACCTAATAATCATATACTTACCCCAAGCCTGTGCTATAATAACTATTACACAAAACCCAAGTACCAAATTAGTTTGTACATGGACCCTTTGGGAGAGTTTCATGCTCAACGTGGTTGTAATTTGCCCAGTTACTGGTCCACATTACCCTAGGGAGAAAAAAGGATCCTTTTTTCCTAAATAGAAGGAGTCCCATACCCCAAAAAGTAAAAAGGATCCCTAACATTGATCCAGAGTTACTGTAGATCCAGCCTCAGGGTTGATGAGGGCTAAGGTGTCTCGACCTAAGCTTGTAACCCTGTTCGGGGGAATGGGTTTGGGGGCTTAACTGCGCGGAAAGCCTAGATCCTAAATCCTAATCCTACACCCTCAAACCTAAACCCTAAATAGTAAGTAGAGTTTAGGATTTAGAACGCTTTGAGCTAAGGGTTCACAGTCTGGGGGATTTAGGATCTGAGTTGAGGGTTATCTTCAAGTTCATTGCTCTAACCGCCTGCAACCTCCATTGGCTCTACGGCTCGCGCTCAGCCATACGACTCGTAAAGCTGTTGCCATGCCCGAAGGGTCCAAGTACCCAAATAATGGGGTTTTAGGGCCCAAATATTCTAATATTAATGGTATTTGGGCCCTAAATCCCTATTATGTGGGTCCTTGGACCCTTAGGGATGCCTATATGCTGTGGTTATGACTCTATCTCTCTCTCTCTCTCTCTATTTATATATATATATATGTACGTATGCTGTGTCATGTTTGTCGGTCTTCTCGTATATTCTAGCTACCCTTGCTGATGCTATTGAAAATGCTGCCCTTCTGTACTGTCAGGGAAGCTTTTTGTGCTTTACTACTGTTACGCTGGTTATTTGTCGTCACTATATACTTGTTGTTAGTGTGGGTCTGGTTAGGACAGTAGTTGTGCTATTTATTTCTACAAATCGGGGTGTTCTTGCATAGCATAGCATATCACTCACTGATCTCAACCCCATCCTTCCCATGAAGCAAGACAGATGGGGGATATGTTCTACAGTACGGCAGTTGGAGATGGAACAGCTCATATTGGGAGGAAAGGGGTTAGTCCCTAAGCGTGGTGTCACGATGCCCCCAAACTTTGAACCTCAAACCCTGCGAAGTAAACTGTAAGCTAAACCTGTAAGCTCTAAACCCTAAGCCAGACAGACCCTCTACACTGTGCCTATGGCATTGGATGCGTGCTTGGATGACTAGAGGTTTAGGGTTCAGAGTTTAGGCACAGCGTTCCTCAAAACCTAGCGCCCCTGTGGTTATCCATAGGGCGAAGGAAAAAAGGGCATGAATGCAGCCAAGGAAGCCAGGCAGTTGCCCGGTACTCTGTTGCGCATGCCAGAGAACGACCTGGTCTTAAAGCTCCGCACAAACCCTAGGTTTAGAATGTAGGGTGTAGGGTCCAGGCTTGGGCGTAGGGTATTGACTTACCAGGACCCCCATCAACCCTTAGTTGCTATGTGTGCGTATTTGCTGGGCTCTCTGGAGGGTACTTTGGGGGCCGAGTAGGGTTTTGGGCTTAGGGTTGCGTGTGCGTTTAGAGCCTTGGGGTCAAGATTCGGGGATGCGTGAACGAATGAATAAGCGAAAAAAGGGAAAGAGCCCACGCGACCAAACTCTCTTCACTGCGCGACGTGTGATTTTCGGAATTGAGCTAATGAAAGAGAAGCGAATTGCACTCACTTCATAAAGTCACACATTCACTCACAACCAAATAAAATAAAGTGTCGTGCATAAAACGAATGCGCCAAGTCAAGAGTCTGTATGGTTTCCATTAGGCTAGTATTCTTATTAGGCATCGTGTGGTAGAATCCATTACTAGCGGCTATATCCGCGAATCATTGGCTTAGCAGTTAGCTGATACCAATCCAAAACTCTTCTACTGGTGGTTCAATCGTCTTACAGATCCTCGTGTACCCGCGAACTCAATTAATTTCGTTCCTTGTGGTTCTGTCCTAACTTATCTAACTAAGTCAGCGAAAGAATTAATGAATTAGTGAACAGAGTGAACTAAATGAATTAAGTCATGAACACACATGACCCTTTGTCCTCGCTCCCTTTTGTTCACCACTTCTTTCACTACGTTCACATCGTTCCCTCTCTCAATTAGATAAAGGAGTGAAATGAATTAGTTTAATTAGAGAGAGAGAGAGAGAGAGAAGAAGGGAGCGCGAGGAAGGAAACGAAACGCTCCAGATAATAGGGCCTTGGGAATGTGGGATCCTAAATGTAAAATTTCTAAGAGCCTTTGGTAGATTTACTGCTAGAAAAAAGATTGGCATTGAAGGAAATTTCTTCATAATCCGTATGAGTTTAACTAATTAACTCTATCATCATCCAATAGTAGGAATTGCTAGAGAGGTTGGTATTCTTGGGGCCTGTCGTGGATTTGTTCACTCATTATATTCATTCACTCCACCAATAATAAATAATAGGAGTGAGGGAAAATAAGTGATTTTTAGGTAATTGTGTGAAACGAACAAAGAGAAGGTGAAACCCAACTACATAAGCTTATGAGCACACGACACCTTTCCTCAAGTCAACGTCTCTACAAGTGTATTGGCACCTAGTGTAAACCTGTCCAAAAATAAGTTAAACGTGTATGATCTCTATTAGCTTATATGTCATTTAGTAGAGCTCCTGCAATATTCTACAAAGCCTGATTTCGACTACAGATATATCCCCTAAGGGTCGAAGTAGCTAACAATCATATACTTACCCAAAACCATTTCGATAATTACCATTACCCTAAACCCACGTACCAAATTATTGGGTCCATGGACCCTCTGGGTTGTAGGGTTTACTAGTTTTAACTAGGACAACCTATTCACTGAGTCATTTGTATTAGCGCATACATGTGTTAGGTGTTACATTTAGAATCTTATTGAAAGAGTAACCGAAATAGAGGAATTGCTCTAGCTATAACCCATTTTGGAAGATTTCTAATACACTTTCTGCGAAGTTCGTATTCAGGGTGGTTATGACTTTGGGTTAAGGGCTACTGCTTCTTGGGCCCCCTGATCAACACTGAACCTAAGGCGGCCTTGGCTCGTTTTGAAATATAGACTTTTTTGGTTGCTTGGGTTACCCAGACCCCCTAAAGGATCCAAAAAGTGGAACCTCCCCAATATGAACCCATTGCTACATGGGGAAACTAAGGGATTATTAGGGGACTCCATGTTTTGGATCCTTTAGGGGGTCTGGGTACGGGGTATCCAGGGATTAGGGCATTAATACACTCTAGGGGCATCCAGGAAATGTAGAAATACCAGAAAGATTGACAGCATTACAGTTCAAGATGATGTAGGAGTCGCTGTGAGATAATGCGCACCCTGAACCATAGGCCCAACACTCCCTCCCAGCGGAGACGATTAATACCTGACAGAAAGGATCGTAGAAGGCCACCGACAAAACCTCTTCCAAAACCCCGAACCTATGAAATGACTGGGATTCACGGCTCACCGGTAACCTGCAGCTTAGTGGCTGCTTTCTGCTTGGCAATCCCAAAGGTCCAGTTATCCGATAATTCGAGGAGTATACGTGTGTGTTTTCTCACTTTACTACTACTGTTTTATTGCTAACTTATTCCTACCATTACTACTATCATTGCCATATCATTCTATATACATATACATGTCATACAAAAGGGCATATACAGGGGTATGTATCGTGTCAGGTTTAGTTTAGGGTCCAAGTCCTCAACACCTGGGCTTTTGGGGAGCTATCGTACTACAGGCTCTGGGGAAGTACATGGGTGGTTGTCAAAATTTTGATCCATTTTTGGGTACCCTAAATATGAGGTGCCGTTTATAATAGAGATCCAAAAAGGCACCATAATTTTGACAACCACCCATATGACTGTTGGCTACTGCCAGCCTGCAAAATGATAGACATTTAAACTTACCTCGCACGTGATCACTTTATAGCCAGTGCAGTACGAAATCTTCCCTGAACTCTTAACCCTAAACCCTGCACACAAATTCCTAAACCACGTGCGGAATTCTATCTTTTGGGATCATCAGGCAGTGGTCTGGGCAGCCCAAAAGTGCTTAGGCTTGATAACAGTAGGCCTAGAACTTATAATCCCCCTTAGGTAGATAGCATATGGCTTTGGGTATATTATAATAAGATCCACATATACTCCATTTTCTATCTACTTAAGGGGGACTAGAAATCAGTGACAATGTTGGGTTTAGGGCTTAGGGCTCCACATACACCAGCTTTTGGGTGAGGTCAACATAGCTTGCCTAGCCTCAGTCCTATGTGGCATCCGCGGATCTTCATCCCTGCCCCTGAATTGAACCCCAAACCCTAAACCGCCTTAAGACGAGAGTTCTGAGTCTCCTACAGCAAACAGCGTAGCAACACTCAGCGCACCAGCCACGCTGCAATAGCCTCGTATCCTGCAGTCCAGGGTAGTTCAGGGTGTAGTTAAGGAACTCAAATCAAGTTACCATAATATGAGTACAAAAGGTTTCCTTCTTATAGTATCTCAATTGATATTCCTTAACTGCAACCCAGTTTCTGGGTTCAGAGTGGTGCAAGATTTCCTCCGTCCTGTAACCCCTTAAACCTATGATAGACAAAATGCAATGGTACATAATATAGAATGAACAAAATGATTCATGAGGGGACTACAGCATCAGCTGCAAGAAGTTGGCCCTTGATTGTTGACTAATCCTAAACCCTACCTCTGGGGGTTCCCAACCTTAAGCGTGATTTTCTGTGGTCCCAAGGATCATAGTATCTTGGAGTCTGTATTGAAGTCTCCCTATTTAGGGAGACCACCATCTGGGACAATTACAGTGCAGGGGCGAGTTATTCCCCATCCCAAAGGGTGCAAGGACCCAATAATTTGGTACTTGGGATTAGGGTAATAGCAATTATAGTACATGTTTTGGGCAAGTATATGATTATTAGGTGCTTGGACCCTTAGGGTATGTTCATGCGATTGTCCGTCTGATTCTCGACTGTTTGTGACAGCGGGAAGGGTGGCGTTGTGAGGTCCATCAATCTCTTTTGCTCATCTCAAACTGCAGCAGAAGCATCGATGAGCAACTTAGCAGCTAGCCGTCAGCAAACAGCAGAACAACGCACTGATTCAAATAGAAAACTTGGACAAATCTTCCAAGACAGGGAGTAGCAAGCTGTGGTTGTCAGCCGTGTCTCTGGAATAACAGCTTCCTTCGTAGCTTTGTCCGCTGCTTCTGGTCATTTCGACATCTCCAGACTTCTTTCAGCTGCTCCACGGTGTGCAGAATTCGGACCCATAAGCCGAAACCCAAACACCGAAAACGCAGAACTTAAACCCTAAACCCCTACACCCCAACCCCAAAACCCCTAAACCCCAAACTCGTGGCAGATGAAGCACCCCTCAAATTCTCTGAGTCTCTGCTCCTCAATGCGCTTGAAGCGGGTGTTCAGGGATACCTAGAGGGTCCAAGTTCCCAATATAAGCCCTATCAGTAACTCCTTACAGGGAGGTATGTAGGAGATTATATAGGCAACTACTATAGGGTTATTAAGGGTATACTAGGACTTTAGACTATGGCTCATATAAGGCTACTTGGGGTTTTGTAGGAAAGAGATTTGGGAAGCATTTTAGGTACCTGGACCCTCCACAACCAAATCCCTAAAATGCCAAACCTGCACCTTAAGCCCTGAATCCCTCAACCCGCAACCGCTTTAGCACGAAGTCGAAATTCTAAACCCCAAATCCATTCACCTCATAACTGTTATTAAAAGATCAAAAACGTGAGACCCTAAATCCTAAGCACAGACACTATACGTGTATGTACGCATATGTATAAATATATATATATATACACATAAATGTTTACTACCCTACAATTAGCACCTTTCTTAAATCCCAGGCCCTTGTCGTTATATGTCCCCAGCTGCTTAGCGGGAGCTGCTCGGGGGTCCATTGGTGCTTATAGCCTGCCCCCAATGCAACTCTGGAGAGTAAAACGGAAAACTAACTGGTAAGCTGGGGGTTAGGAACCGACAGGCTTAAGGGTCAGGGTTCTAATAGCCTAGTCAAAGTTGAATTTCAAACCTACTTATGACGTATTATGACCATATTAGGGTGCTGAGGAGGTGTAGAACTGGGCTTTTGAACCGTTATAAACCGCGGACCTCTAAGTTCTGGCACATGGGGTTCTATAACCCTTTTTTGAACCAATCAAGCCCCATTAGGTTCCTGAAACGGTTCAGGCCCTAAACCCTGAACCCTATACCCGAGCCCCTCATTAGAGTGTAGGCTACTTCCAGGCGAACCCTAATTCAGGTTTTGTGAGCTTTGGAGAAAACCCTTTACACCCTAAACCCCTAACCCTAAACCCTGAACCCCTAAAACCTATAAGCCCTAGGCGGGTTTAGGGCGTAGGGTTCTAGGCCCAAAAGATGCTGAACCCTAGAACCCGGGCCCTAGATCCTAAACCCCCCAACACTAAACACTGAATCCTAAAACCTCAACCTAAAAGCGCCTGCGCAGCTGCCAAGTGCGGCTGGATTCGGAATCTGTGGCCTCCTCCATGACGGTCCTAGGTGTCAGGGAAACTCGAATCATTTTTTGGAGTTCAACCTTAAGGGTTGAGGGCTTAGGGCTTATCACAATTTTGATACAGGGGATACAGAAGTTCTTATATTGTACGTATGGTTGGGCGGTTTAGGGCTTAGAGTTTATGATGTATCCCCAGCATGGAGAAAAATCAACAAAGCAAATGGAAGATGACATGGAAACTGGCATTATGTAGTGGTTTGTAAGGATTTGGATTCATGCAGATTCCCCTGCTACCGCTCCCATATACCACCCCAGCTATGTTCCCCCTAATAAAGGTTACTTAGGAACAATTGCGGCTAATCAAGGCTAATTGAGGTGGAACCCAGGGGGAGGCAGAGTAGTTGAACCCATTTGTTGAGGACTTGGGTTTCGGAATGTAGGTTTTTGAGTAAGCCTTGAACCACCCTGAACTTTAAGCCCGTTTGGAGGGTAGAGTTTCGGGCTCAGGTTTAACCCTTTGGGTTTAGACCGCCACTCCAAGGATCCAAAGAACCCAACCTAGGCGCATACTGACTATAGACTTTAAGGGCCTTGGAGGGTATTTCTCTGGTATTTTGGGCTTAGATAGGGCTTAGGGAACTTTCAACGATGTTTTGCGCTGTAATTGTGGGGCCTGAGGGCCTCTGAAGTCTTGTTAGTCCCAGGGCGCAACCCTGGACCCTAAACAATGTTTGAGAATGGCGTGTTCAGGGTTTACCAGAAAGCCTAGCGACCCCACAATACTGCGCTTTTTCAACCAGAAGGCACGGAAAATCTGATGAAATTAGACTCTAAAACCTTAACCCCTAGACCCAAACCCTAAACCCTATTCCCTAAATCCTGAACCCTAAACCCTGAACCATACATCCTAATACCCAGACCCTAGACCCTACTAGATCATCCTTATAGACCACTGACTTTCCAGGTAGGTTGTAGGGCTCAGGGGTTTCAGATGTTGGCTTGCATGTCCGGGGTAAGTCCAAGAAGAGCTTCGGGTCGCAGCTGTTGAATGTGTAGGGTTCAGGGTTTAGGCTTCAGCGCTTAAACTTCAGGGTGTAGGATCTAGCCCCTAAACCCTAAACCCTATATACTCGAACCAAACCATTGGTCTCTACTGGTATTCGGGAGCCCGAGGTCGGTAACCATTTCTGGACTTTAAATTCCAGAGTAGGCCATTAGGGCTTAGGGCTTAGGAGGGTTCAGTATCTAGGGTTTAGGGTTTAGGGTGTAGGATTTAGGGTTTTGGATTTAGGGCTTAGGAGAGTTCGTTCTTCTCGACTAATACAATCTTTGACCTTTAAACCCCAAACCCTTAAACCGCGCATAAAACTTTGGAGGGCGCGTTTGGCTTTCTGCCTAGGATTCCGGAGGCCTTCATCGCGATGCAAGGGCTCCGCTTCAAAACCTATGGCGGCCCAACACAAACCCAATCCTACATCCTCGGTCCTAACTCCAGCAACCTACACGCTCAGCCCTCCGCTATGGTGCCCAAAGCAAAAAACTCCTAAACTCCAAACTTTGGCCCTAAAACCTAAATTCTAAAACCCTAAAACCCTAATCCAGGTAGTTAGCAGACTGACAGTCACCCTATAGATCCTACAGGGCGGCGGTTCAGGTCTGACATAATTAGTACAGAGGCCCTAAGCCCTAAACCCATGATCTCCTTACGGTCTAGGGTTTAGGGATTTGGGTTTAGGGTTTTGAGTTTAGGGAACTACCCCAGTTGAGGGGTCGTAGGTGAAGTAAGACTTACTCCGCGAGCATTAGCTCCCTTCAAGTGCAGTTGCCACGTCCTATCATACTGCCAGTTAGGTTGAATCGCCCCCGAAACCATAAACCCTACACCCAAGGTGAACACTACAGGCCCCTAGCATGGGCCCGTAACCTTGGAGTCGCTAAACCCTAACCCTAAACCCTACTACTCAACTATGCCCTAGAATCTATAACACCCTATGAACCCAACTCATGGCCCGCAGTTAGGACCTAGGAAGTAGGGCAAGGTTTGGGGTTTAGGCTTTAGGGGTTAGGGTTTAGGGTGCCTAATTTCGTGGCCCACGGTGAGGACCTTAGAGTCAAGAGTTCGTCTCGCTCCTTTGGCCGCCAGCATCTGTCTTCAGAGGTTCAGGGGTTCAGGCACCTAACGGCAGCATAGGGTGTAGGGTCTAGTGTTGAGGGTTAGGGTCTAGGGTGGTCCTACTTCGAACACTAGGTAGGTATACCTCCTCAAAACCCTCCAGAAGTCGCACGGGCGGAACTGCACACTACGGAAACAAACTTTGAAGTAGCAAATGTATTGACTGGAAATTTGCCTAGCAGTTTCTGTGTATTTCTCAGCATCATGGTCCTGCTACATCACACAACACAATCCTGTTTGTCAGGATTCCAACAGATTAAACCCTAGACCCCAAACACTACATCCTAAACCCCTCATTACATAGCCGTTACATAGCTGGGTCTGCTAGTTGGGATTTGGTTTTCCAGTTTGACGGCTTACAGAAAATCATGTAAGGTTGTGCACCCTAATTGCATAACTATACTTCTGACAGCGGACATTCTCCCCTAAACCCTAAACCCGAAACTCAGAACTGTACCCATCCCCTTTCCAAGTTACTTAAAAAACTGGTTGCAACTCGGGGGCCACTACCTCAAATCCTAACCCTTTAAACAAACGCATATTTCGAGAACCCAGGGTGCCGTTTCTGGAAGACCCGCAGACGCCAATCCCTACAACCCAGGCTGAGTTTAGGGTTTAGGGTTGTAGGGCTTAAACCCTAGGCCTTAAACCCTAAATAGGATTTAGGGGTTGTAGGGGTTTCGGGTTAAGGGTGTACAGTGCAACTCGTAGATTCCAAAACCCTCCAAGGAACGGAACCTTTAGTTATGCCTTGGGTCAAAAGTAACTTATACGTGGGATAAAGTATAATGATAAGTCCTTCATGTCATAGTCTTAGTTATGGGTTACTGAGGGGGCACCACCCTGATGACTGTCTGCGAAGCCCTGAAACTTGATGCCAACAATCGCAACTCTTATAGTGCCCATTAAGTACATAGAATATGGCTTGGGTATATTATACTAAGATCCCCATATACCCCATATTCTATCCACTTACCGGGGGACTATAGACCCAACACCAACCGCTCTGCTCCGAACTCTTGCAGCCAAGCGTCTTCGAGGGCTGTGTTCTTCACAGCACAAAAGGACAAAAGTGAAAGCACTGATCCAGATGCGACGGCGCCGTGTGGGTGGGGGGCCAGTTCAGGGTTGAAGGTCCTGGGCCTCCAGGCTTTAGGGTTTAGGCTCCTACATGCTCCTACATTCTGGGATGGTATCTGCACAAAAGAAGCAGTGCCATACAAAGCAAGCAAGGACATTCAGGGTCCATGTGACTTCTTGAAACCCTCAAGCATGATCCAGCTTCTCGGAAGTTCTGGATGTAACTTGGCAGCGCATGCATGATCAACTGGGTTGCCGTTAAGGAACTTGAATCAAGTTACCATAATGAGAATACATAATAGATAATGGCTTCCCCAACATAGTAACCTAAATTAAGTTCCTTAACAGCAAGCCAGCAAATCCTGCCAGTGCTGTCCCATTCACCAGCCTTAGAATCACAATAATGATAAAAACTAGTGAGATGATGGCTACTACGATTCTTTCATGAAGCGAAAATAACTTACCCTAAAGCTCCATGTACCCAATAATTAGGTACCTAGGGCTTTGGCAATACTAATTATAGTACAGGTTTTGGGTAAGTATATGATAATTAGGTACTTGGACCCTTAGGGTTAAAGCTTTGGAAGTATTGAGGTTCACTAAGGTCATGCAGGATTTTCGGTGTCAACAATAGTACAGTAGGAAGAGTTACAACGTGGAATGAACTGCCAGGATCTCGTGTTCATGAACACAGTGCGTACTGATGCACTACTCGCAAACCGGCGGCATAAATAGGCAGTGGTAATCACAACAAAAGTGATCATCTACGACATCATCAGAACAAGGTACGGCTCTGCTTAATTTCTAATATCATCTGGAAGACAATTTATTTGCTTGAGGCAACCTATATCGAATCAAGGACAAGTTTGCAAAGCTTCAGGGGTTTTGGGTCTAGGGTAGGCTTGCAAGGTTATAGTCCCCCTTAGATAGAACATGGCTTTGGGTATATTATAATAAGATCCCCATATACCCCTTTTTCTATGTACTTAAGGGAGACTATAAGCGTTGAGGGTCGGGACACCTTCAGAGACAATGGCCATTCACGAGCGGTAAAAGTATATCTCTCCCCAAACTCCCAATCCCTGACAGCTTTTTGAAAGGCTCCCCTACAGGTGTGGGGTTAGGGCTTCAGGGTTTAGGGTTTGGGGTTTAGGGTTTAGGCTGTAGGGGATGGTCAGGGTCAGGGAGCTTAAGAGAGTAAGTATAATCCACGGAAACAGAAGTTCAGATCCTCAAAAGGAATGTTCCCTGGTGGAACCCTACTTCGACCTTGCAGTGTGATACCCGGGGCACGACTACCGCTCCTGGACCCAAAGCTACAACACCTCAAACAAATCAAACTGCAGCCGAAGGCCCAACACCCTGAAAAACCCAGTATACGAATAATACCTACTTTGGGCCTAAACCCTTAACCCTAAACCCTAAATATTTGTTATCCACCTTGGGCTATATAGGGATAAGTATACAGATCATACCTACAATGGGCCCTAAAGTCCATGTACAAATTATCTACATTGGGACATTTGGATCCTACCTAAACCCCAAAAGTAGGTAAAAGGATAGCCCAAAACACCACCCTAGACCCTAAACCCTAAATACTAAACCCTAAACCCTAAGGACTGAACCCTAAACCCTAAACCCTTGTGGGGTTCAGGTAGGCTGAACTGAGGCTGCTGCGCGCATTCGTGGCTTCCTGCCTCTCTCGGCGAGCTTCTCGCCTAAAGAGATCTTGAGGATCGCTCAAATCAAAGGGGGGTTAGGGTTTAGGGTTTACTCAGATCAAGAAAACATAGGGTTCAGAGCCTTCTAGCGGCCTCCAAGGCCTTCCACAGCTAAGCTTAGGGTTTAGGGTTTAGGATTAAGGGTTTAGGTTCAGGGTTTAGGGTTTAGGATTAAGTTTAGGGCGGCGCTGGGTTGCTCCAGCTAACAGTATCATGGGGCTGGGAACTATTCTGGATTTGGGTATTTGATACCAGCAACCCAAGGAAACTGAAACCCTCAACAATTAAGAAAGGGACCTTACTCTTAAACCTAGGGATCCAAATAGCCCAATGTAGGTAAGAAGGTAAGATTTACAGACTTTAGAACCCAATGTAGGCCCTAAACCCTAAACCCTAAACCCTAGGTGCTATTTGTATACTTGGACCTCCAGGGAGCCCGTTTTCATCCGTTTTCAGGAGGCAGGAGATCCTCAGAGCTTAAGGATTTAGGGGTTATATAAGGATAATGGATCAGAAAAAGGAAGCTACTACTGTTGATACTAAAAATCCTGCCTGACCTTAGTATACTATAGTACCATTATTCCCAAGGTTTAGGGTATTTGGGGTCATGCAGGATTTTTTGTATCCACCGCATTTAGGGTTTCGGGTCCCTCAGAATCCAGCTCCGCGCGGTTGAGGTTGAGGCGTTAGGGTCCCTACCCTAAGGGCCCAAATCACACCATGCTTGGGCAAAAATTTGGTTCCTATGTAGATACGCCGTTTGGGCCGAAAATTACGTGCCATCCAGCAAGTGCTTGCCCTGCTAGGGCGAAGCCCACCCTAAACCATAAGCCCTACACAAACACTAAACCCCAAAGGGTCCAAGGACCCAAATAATAGGGCTTTAGGGCCCAAATACTATACCATCAATGGTATTTGGGCCCCAAAACCGTATTATTTGGGTTCTTGGACCCTAAACCCTAAACCCTATATAGTCCCCCTATAATCCCTTTAAAGGGACCCTATCATTTGGGAAAGAAAACACAGACATCCCTCGCGAGAAACGACGCCCGGCCTACGCGCCTCGCGCTCCTCGCGCCGCGCCGCTGCGCCTTGGCCCAAGATTTAGTTTTTGGGGGGTTTAGGGTTTAGGGTTTAGGGGGTTCAGGGAAAAATGGGGTTTTAGGTTTAGGGTCTAGGGCAACAGGTTTAGGGTTGAGGTTCGGGGTTCAGGGCGTAGGGCTCAGGGATATGTAGGCTCTAGGACAGGATACAAACCTGAATAATGGAGAACCATAGAAAAACCGATATACACTGGTTTTACATGAGGGCTTATTATAGGATTGTGATTATGTAGGTAGGCGAACTACTTCCAATATCATCTGGAAGTCTACTTGAGGTACCTTTACCAGAACCATACAAACTCTAAACCCTAGATCCAAAACCCTAAACCCTACATCCAAAACCCTAAGCCCTAACTCCAAAACCCTGAACCTAAATCCCAAACCCTAAGCCCTGAATCCAAAACCCTAAATGACTCCGAAAATTAGAAAAAGCCCATCAGCTCAGGCTTGATTCAGGGCTCTTGGTCTACTAAGATGACAAGGCACTCGCAGCAGCATGATTCTTGAATGGTTTAGGGTTTTGGGTTTAGGGAAGCAATGCTATACCCTGGACAGATTCTTGCATGGTTGGGGAAACCTAAGGACCACCTGGTTTCGGGCTAAGAGTGCCAAGATATGTAGGCGGCTATAGGATCGGATAACTTCCGTCTTGTGAAATGTCCAATACCCCTGAGGATCTAACTGTAAGACATCTACTACCTAGACTGTGCCCTAATATCTACGAAAAATTACCTATTGTACATTGGACTAGTTGGATCCCTTCTTTAGTAGGGTAGGAAGGGATGGATCCAGCCCCTGGCGCACCATTGGAATTCAAACGCAAAACCCCAAACCCTAGCATTTCTGAGGTCCTAGCGCCGCGCGGCTTCGTCAAGCATAGCGTCCATGTCTGCATAGCACAGGGAGCTACATCGCACCCTTAGGTAGGCATATTACGAATACCCGAGTACTGTATACTTGTATTTAAAGAGTCAGCAGGATATCACCTGCGGCATGCCAAGCTACTCCGGGGTAGGCTGAAGCACGGGATTTCCGATATGCTTTCTGTGTTCAATGTGTTGTATTTGTGTGTTTGCTTGCCAGCGCCGCAGTTGACAGCACCGTAATTATTCAAAGGCTGCAGTAGCTTGAAAAGCCTTGTGACACAAAAAATAACGGACTTGCTATTCAATGTGACTGCCAATGATTTGTAAATCTTCCTGCAGTTGCTCGTACCGAGGCCTTCTAGGATTTTTATAGTCCCACAACCCTACCTCAACAAATCCCACAGCACAGTCACCTTCATGCTACGAAATAATCTAGAATGGCCCCACCTCGAACAGGGAAACCCTGGGCCAGAACATTTTGTCTTTAGACCTATACCCTTCGTACCTAAAACCTTAAACCCTAGTTTCTAGACCCAGTGGAAGTCCTAACCCCCTTGCCAAAGCTTTTCCATCGTAAAGGGGGAAGCTTAGGTTCCCACAAGTAATAGTAATAATAGTATTGATAATAGTAGGGTTGAGTCAGGGTTTGGGGTTAAGTGTGTAGGGTGTAGTAGTTTTAGTAGTAGTAGTAGTAGTAGTAGTAGTAGTTGTTGTTGTTGTTGTTGTAGTTGTAGTTGTAGTTGTAGTTGTAGTTGTAGTTGTAGTTGTAGTTGTAGTTGTAGTAGTAGTTGTTGTTGTTGTTGTTGTTGTTGGTGTTGGTGTTGGTGTTGGTGTTGGTGTTGGTGTTGGTG
>CAJNIZ010023414.1:26014-38443 GCA_905231905.1 Symbiodinium pilosum | reverse complement strand
TCGTCGTCGTCGTCGTCGCAGTACTTGTACTAGTAATAGTAACAGCAGTAGTCAGCTAAACCCTAATCCCCATCTGTTTCAAGAAGGTAGTCTTTGGCTCTGTGGCTTGACCGTCCCCTTTGCAACAGCTGCCATCCGTGACTACACACACGCCGAAATCTTCCCCCCCAGGACATTCCAAATAGCCTTACTGCAAACTCTAGGACCCAAAGGCCACATAAGCATCAGTCAATGTTTCGTTGTGTAGGTAATGTTTATGGTTACAGTTTAGGGAGTATGATAATGACTAAGGTACTAAAGGGACCCGTATATCCACTCTTAATGGTCCTTTGGGAACCTTAATATTGACAATAGCTCATGTGAGGTTCCCGAACCCTGGATCTTTGGTAGCCTAGTGGAAATGCCGTAATGCAGCATGCCGGGTATGATACATCCCAAAACCTCCAGGGTCCCTTGTGTCTAGAAACATAACTTGACGACAGCCCACCTGTGCTTTACTTCAGTGTACTTGAGGGGCTTTTAACATTGGTTTTGCAGTCATCATCACCGACAACATGCCATGGAGATCGAAAACTTCGTGTTTCTCGAGTGGGGCGGATCCTTCTAATAATCCCGATGTAATCCTCTTTAATAGTTTCCTCACTTTCCCCTCGCTCCTCCTGCAACCCCTGGATCCTAAACCCTAAGCCCCCTAAACCCACTAAAACCTCGACCCTGAATATGGCCACACAGCCTTCCATGGCTGCACGCGTTGCGTCAATTCGACGCTGTTCTGCGTCGCTGGCCACGCGTGCCACCGCCTGCAGCTGGGTTCAGTTCAGGGCGGTGCAGCTGGAAGATTAAAAGCCCAAATCCCTACACCGTGTGTGTTTAGGGTTTAGGGCTAGGGGTCACAAGAGACGTCACGCACGCGGTTTAGGGTTCACGCTGCGTCTTATTACGAAAGCCCAGTTGAGCACAGGATTTGTACATGCTTCCGAAACTCATGAACTAGTTTCCAAGGCTTTGTAGCGAAGGGCATTCGTCAATCATCAAAGCACTGAAAAGTCCCAAGTATAGCAGAGGGTGTCCTGTGTATTATCTTTGTGAGGGGTTCGGGGGCTTAGGGGTTGACAAAGTGCAAGTCTAGAGTTTTTCAAATGGTTTCAGAGTTCAGGCCTGGGCGCTCACGTTTCCATGAGTATGGTTTTCGCACCTGCGCCTTTGGTTCCTCAAAAGAACATTGCTCACTTATTCTTGGTTGAATGTTCCTGGTTCGTTATTAGTCGAGCATTTTTCTGCTTTTAAGTGCAATGCTTTTCAGTTTAAGTGGCCTCCGTGCAGGCCCAAAACGCTAAATCGAAAAGAGTTTCCTAGACGGCATTGAAAACGAAATCTCCTTTGTTAATCTAAGCCCTTGGCCCTGAACTCTCTGCCCGAGCTAAACATGGTTTTGGGAGGGCTTCAGGCAGTCCGGAGATTCTGGGGCGTACAGCCAAATCCCCGTGTTGGCCAGAAAGAACTTACATCACACAGTTTAGGGTTCAGGGTCCTCTGAACCTTAAATCCTAAACCAAAAACCCTTCTTGGCACTTGGGGGACATGGGGTGTTGCATGTTTCCTCCATCAACAATAAGCAGACAAAGCAGCTTGGGTTCTTTCGGCGGTTTTCTATTCTTACCTTTGGTTAGTTGGGAATGAGGAATGGAAAAGAAAATGGAAACTAGCACAATGGGTTATTTAGGGACTACTAGGAGGATCCATTCCTTCATTCCTAGCTAACCAAAGGTAAGCATTAAGCAATGTATATTTGCAAAGGCTCCCGGACCAGTATTGTCCTTATGGGAGTTCATTGTTACGGCTACGTTTTGTTGCAGCTGCAGTATGCCAATGTTCTGTGCATTTCAGTGGGCTTAGCCTAGGCTCAAAAACAAGCCTATCGTCAAAACCATATTACCTTGGGTCATTCCCCTCATTGTGGCCGCTACCACAGTAGGTAACAGGAGTTATAACCGCCCGTATGGCACTTTGTTCACACTGCCGTAAGGGCAGTTATTGTTCGAGTGAATGACACACAAATATCCAAAGCACAAGCCCATATAATCCTAAGGCCAAGCCGCCAAACAGACGGACTTCTGATCCCCACATGAGCTTTCTACATCACCCATACAAGACTTCTATATAGGTACCTGAACGTGGCTACCTGAACCCTCAACTCTAAATGCCTCCAGAATCTTAACTCAAATTACTTACAGCTTCGTAGTCCTTACCCCGTCAAACAGTGGGTATAACCTGCAACAACACGGCAAGAAATTAGGATTTCAAATCAATCCTAATCCGTAATCCAAACACTGAACCCCAAATCCTAAATCCTAAATCCTAATTCCTAAGCCCAATCAAACCCTGAAGCCTTCATCTTAAACTCTAAATCCTGGAGCCTAAGCCCTAAATTCCCACCCCGCGTGCTTAGGGAGTTCCCACCCCTTACTAGGGTGGTCAGACACTGAAGGTACACATCAGCTTTTACACCCGTACTGGGCAAGACCATGGGAGGCCCCAAGGCCCCTGGAGGTGCCTGAAGGCCCTGGAGCGCCTTGAGGCACTCCCGGGCTGACCCGTGATCATACAAAATGTATGCTAAGAGCTTGGGAGCGGGAAGCAAGAAGCGGATCTTGAGGTGGGAACTGAGGCCCTAGCCCTGAACCGTCAAAGCACGTAGTTTGGGTGGTAGCCTGTGATGTTTCACGGCGGGCGTGGGAAACTTATGAGTTTGGATGGATCGTTGCACAACGCCCATGAGGCTCGCTGGGTGCAGGACGCGCAGCCACCCACAGACCCCTGAGAGTGGGGTGGCGCCATTAGCGCATGGATATTCAGCCCGGCGCAGGCAGACCTTAAAGTGCAAACCCGAAATCCTAAACCCCCAAACCCTATAAACCCTGCAACCTAATCCCTGAACCCTACACCCGCTTCCTCAAAGGACCCACACCTCCTTGTGATGCGTCTCTTCCTCCGCGGCAGCGCGCTGAGCTTCGCGCTGCCTGGAATCAAAAAGGGTTTGGGCTTTAGAGTTTAGGGTTTAGCGTTAAAGGTCTAGACTTTGGGCGTTTGGGTTAAGGGTTTAATTAGGGCTTAGGGTTTGGGATTAAGGGGTCATTGGGCTTGGGATATGGGGTTGGGGGTTAAGGGCTTAGGATTTGGGGCTAAAGGCCTCATGAAGCTCAGGGTTTGGGTTTAAGAGTTTAGGGCTTAGGGTCTAGGGTTCATGGGGGTTCTGCATTAAGATCTACCCAGAAACTCCTTTGTCGGTTTTTTGGGGCTGGTGGTGCAGAAGTGTAGCAAGCCACCCAATCAGGAAGTGTCTTCAAGTCTTTGGGTAGGCATTTCGGGCTTCGGACTAACCCCAAGCAAAGCTCGGCTCAAAGGCACGTGCTGCGAGAAGCATACTAAAGCTGCATGAGGACAAGGCAGCTTCGCCATGGAGAAAAAAGGCTATATGTCTCTCAGCAACGCCTACACTGTACTTTCATCCCAACAGTAAATCAAGCTTTCAACTGGTTCTAGCTTGACTGCAATTGATTTGAAGGATGCCCCGCTTTAATTCTCTTTGTTGTCCACGATGAGTTGCAAATTCCCGTTGATGCGCAACAGGTAATGCCTTTTGTTATCTACATCCCCATATACCCCTCACAAGCTCAAATCAGGTCATGCGGGGTGGACTTGGAGCCAACCACGAGAAAAAACAAGTGGCACTTGACCCATGCTGCAAATGAATGCCATGCCTCAAATGTAGGCTCAGCCAATGGAATGAGCAATCCAATCGCATGAACATCCCCATCACATAAGCCCTAAACTCCACACTGCCAGTAGCACCTCAGCGCTGCTAGTGCAGCACACCCGGCGTTAGTGAAACTGACACGGTGTTAGTGTGCAGGCTCGCCCAAAAACCCTCCGCCCACAACATTGAATATGTCGCTCAATATGTGTGTGTATATATAGACATATATATATATATATATTGTATGTGGAAACCATTCACAAGGATTCTCCACTTTGATGGGGTGGGTGGGGCAAGTAACATTACCCAACATTAGTGCGAAGGGTTTCTCTACTTCGAAGTATGTTCTGGAAATTCACATAAACCCAAGCCCTAGACCGAAAACCATAGACAGCATTGCTCTGTACAACAAATCCGCGTGGCAGGACAGGGACCCTAAACCCGAACCAGCCCCTGAACATCTGTAGAGGTTCAGGATACCTAGGGTTTTAGCGTTTAAGGTTTTGAGTTCCTAGAGGAACCTGTGACGTACCTTTAAAGCATGGTTGTATACCCAAAACTCTGGTATCTTTGACCTTCTCATAAAGGTCCAGGGATCTAGGTACAGCTAAATTCCAGACACGCTGCTGATCGTCCCCTGCTGCCGTCAACTTAGACCACCAAAAAAAAACGCATATGATTTCTCTCAACATCTTGTACAACACCCAGACCCTGCATCTTAAACCCCAATTACACTTCCAACTCTGAACCCTAATCGAACGACTCAGCGATTTGGTCCCCGACGCCGCGGCGTCACCTGCGCGCGCCTTGTCCTCGACCTGAGGGTACCAAAGCAAAAAACAAAACCCTAAACTTTAGGGCTTGAAGTTGGGTCTGAGGTTTAGGGTTCAGGGAGTAAAGCTAACGGTTTAGAGTGTACAGCGGTGAGTCTAGAACGTACCCGAAGCAAAGCCCCTAAAGGCTACACCTGGAGGTTGGGGCTTTCGAGTTTTAAGTTTGAAGCTTGGAGTTTGGAGCTTTGGGTTTTGATTTGAAGGTTTGGAGTCGGACTGGAGAGCCAGTGGCAAACAAGTGTACCCTGGAGGCGGAGTAAGCAGGCTAAGATTCAGTGCTTAGGGTTTAGGGTACGTATAGGGTTTAGGCTTCAGGGTTTAAGTGTCAGAGGGGCTCAAGTAGTAAGTAGGTTTATCATGGAGACGTTTGGGGTTACACTATGACTTACAGGTTACAGGTCTAAGTAATACTACGCCCCCCACACTCGCCAAGCATTTCTCTTATGTCTGACTACTTCGGCCCAAGGTACCCGACTGTTTGGCGGCACATCTCCCTAAACCCCAAAACACCATCCTCTACCTCCAGTTGCACACGAAGTACACACTTCCAACACAAATGGTAGTTTCCCAGAATAGGGGGAACCCAATATAGACCCCCAAATACTCTAGACTTTATTATTGGGACCCCTAAAAAGGTAACCCTAATTTTAGGAAATCCCCAAATCATACTCTAACCCCCCTAAATCCCCAGCCCCGAACCCTGGTAGCTACCGGGTTTCCGGCAGAGCGCATGTAAGCCTGCAGGGGCGATGGTGTAGGGTAGCCTTGGAGGTCCATGGGTAGTTAGAATCCTAAACCCCAAGCCTCGGGGTCCGTTCGACCAAGACTTTGCTGCTCTGAGATTATGGCACTCGCAATTGTAGTTAGGGTTGAGGGTTTAAGGCTTAGGGTTTAGGGCTTAGTGTTCAGAAGTCCCAGCATCCCTTGATTGGGGAAAACACCTGAAATTATATTATGCTTCTGAATATGATTCAGGGCAGGTCACTGAACTCCAACATCCTGCTTAGAAGTACAAAGGCACTTGGTCAGCTTTAGTATTGCAAGTCGAAAGCAGACCTAACCATATTGAGGGATGTATGGAGCTTGTAGGTGGGATATAGCTAACCCTGAGCCCTAGACTATAAACCCTGAGTCCTAAACACAAAACCATAGACCCTGAACCCTAGCGTTTTTTGGCAATAAGTACACCAACCTCCAAGAGGTACAGTGCGAGCGCAGGAAATCTATCCAGCAACGAGTTGAGAACATCAACATACCTATGACATACATATCTGGAGCGTCAAATCATGTAGAATAAAAGCCTAAGCCCTGGACCAAAATCCACATTACTTTACCTACCCTTGAGGGTCCAGAATCCTACCAAACGTTGAAGTCCCAAATGCCAGTAAAGATGAAGGAACAGGTTCCCAGAGTTTATGGTTTAGGGTGAGCGACTATGAAAGAACTACTATAGGCATCTGCTCCTGCATTCCGCATCAACCACTTCTCAGAAACAAGAAGCCGTGACAACAAACCCTAAAGGCTTTCGGGCTTCGGGAAGTTGAGGTGTTTCGTTTACTTGGAGGCCCATGCTATTAATAGCCTAGCTGTAACTGTAGTCATGACCCGATTCTGAGCCCTGCGTCCCCCAATGTGGCTATATGGGTTGTACCTACAGATAGCGGCAGGTAACAAGTACCCAACGTCCAATTAAAAATTAAGCTTTAGGGTATAGGGTTTAGGGTTTGGGGTGTGGCATGTGCGAACATGCTTCGCACCAGGACAGTGGTATGTGCCAAAAGCACGGTCTCCTATTCAGAGCCTCCAGGTTAGGTGCTCCACAATGAGCCTTGAACCTCCATATCTACCGTGCACTATCCCTTGAGTACCCTAAATCCTAAACCCCGAGAACCTAGATCAGGGAATAGAATCGCTATATAACCCCTATATAACATATCGCATATTTCCTACAAAGAACCAGTAAGTCTGGGCACATATCGGACCTAGATCCACACCTGCCAACACCAGCGGACATGAAAGAATCATTTCCCGGATCTTTCAAGTACTCTAAATTGCAGTGATTGGGTTTTGGTACTATGCATGGTCGGATAGGTTTGGGGGAGTACTGCCTGTGTAGCCTATCGTTTTAGGACGTCGTCTATCAATCTTGCGGAAAGTTGCGCAACAACTTCCCCCTACGCTAAAGTCTGTAAACCGTAATGTTAACTGAGGTTCATATGATGATTAAGTACTTGGACCCAGGTCTTGTTTTGCCCAGCTTGAGCACAAGGCTTCTGCAGGGTCGGGTGCATGCATAGGAGCCGTGTAGCTTAACTTCTCCTGCAAGCTCTTGTCTTCTTCAGCTTCCAGTAGCAACCGTGCAGTTGCCTTGTGGCCATTATTCAGTGCACACAAGAGTGCTGTCTCCCCAGAGTCATCCCGCAAAACTTTGCTGGCGCCGGCTTCCAGAAGCAACCGAGCAGCATCCATGTGACCATTCCGGGCTGCGTGCATAAGAGCGCTCTTGCCGGACCTGTCCTGCAGGTCTTTGCTGGCACCAGCTTCCAACAGCAGACGCGCTGTCTCCACTCGGCCGTTTAAAGCTGCGCGCGTGAGCGCCGTAACGCCAAACTCATCGTGCAGATCTTTGTCGGCACCAGCTTCTAACAGAAGCCCTGCAATCTCAACATGGTCATTACGAGCTGCATGCATAAGGGCTGTTTTGCCGCACCGATCTTGTATGTCCTTGTTGGAACCAGCAGTCAACAGCAAATGCACTGTGTTCGCGTTGCCGTTCCGGGCTGCACACATGAGAGCCGTCATGCCATGCTTTCCCTGCAAGTCCTTGTCCGCACCAGCCTGCAATAGCAACTTGGCGATTTCAAGGTGGTCATGGCGAACTGCATACATGAGAGCAGTTTTGCCGTACTTGTCTTGCAAGTCCTTGTCGGCACCAGATTCTAAAAGCAGGCGTGCAATCTCCACATGATCATTTTGAACTGCGCACATGAGAGGGGTGTCGCCAAACTCATCCTTGAGATCCGGCTTGGCTCCGGCTTCCAACAGCATCCGTGCACAATCCTCGGTTGCTCTAAGGCTACGGCTACGTAAGGATTTAGGGCTTGTGGGTTCTGAACTTGATGATACCGTCAAGATCGAGGGGGCAAAGCTGAAAGAAAGTTTTCCAGAAGCAAACCAGATTCCACATGGCCATGCTCGCATGCATAGGCAGTCAACTCGTTTGCAGCCTCTTCCTGTTGAGCAAGGCTAGATAAGGATAGCAGCACTAGCTGCATGTCAATGGGATTGTCAAGCTTGGTCGAGCTATCCAGGGCTTTGCCGTCGTGCAGCAGCTTTTGAATGCACATTGGGAAGCCATGCAGCTTTCGCAGAATCTTCTTGAGGTCCCTGACGTCACTGACCTCCTGTGCATTGACGGCTGCCAGCTCTTCCCCTGAGATTCTCCAGACTCGGAGCATGGCAGCTACAAGGAGGCGGATCCGCCGCAAAAGGAGGTGCGAAACGAAAACGAACCGTAAGGGTCCAAGCACCCAGATAATGGGTTATAACAACAAGAACAGTTCAGGTTCTAGTATTTGGGACCTGAAGCTCGTGGTTTGGAGGGTGCTTCTGGAACAATGTTGGGCCCTTAGGAGCATGATTTGTGGGCGAATGCTCCTCCATTGATACCGAGACATGATGGAATGGCAGTGTAGACACCTGAACTGCTGATTTGCAAGACTATCGGCATATAGCCATACAAGTAATCGTATGAGAGACCTTAGAAAATAGCTGGTTTCCATTTTCTTTTCCATAATCCCTATATAACCCCAATATATACCCTAATATAACCCCTATATAAACCCTATAATCCCTATTGCAGCTTTACAGTCTTCATACGAAATCCTAACGCTGAATGCCTGTGAACTCAAAGATACACACCAAAACCCAAGCCCATGATTTTGTCTTCTGATGGAGGCTCTTCGCTACACCTGTCAGTGACACAGCTAGTTGGCGAATTTGGGCCATCATGGTCATGGCGCGGAGAAGCCTGATAGCAGCAAACATGGTACACAAAATAGAAGTCATACCTGACTCAAAAGTTAGCACAACTGTTTTTACATGCCTTGACCAGCTTTCAACTAATTCGTAGCTAGTTAAGCAAACCTTAACTGCATCCCAAACTCAAAGCCCAAAACTTTACAGACTAAACCCTCGCCCGAAATCCCAGGGCTTAGGGGACCCCAAACTCTGAACAAGGGGCAAACTGTCTCTAAGGTTCCTGGGCAGACTAACCGAGGTTTCCACGGAACGGGGCCCAAATTCCAATATAGTAGAAGCCTGATCGTGAGGATTGAAGCCTGAGTCCCTGAACCCTAAACCTTAAGCCCTAAACCCGATAAACGGTCCTCGAACCCAACCAGGGGCCCCTTAGTTCTGGAAATTCTGAAGTTTCGCCGAGGCATCCAGTCTGGAAGGTACACATACTGAGGCCACAAAACAATTCAGGTTTAGGGATTTAGGCTTTAGGGTTTAGGGATTCGGGGGTTTAGGGTTTAGTTTATTTAGGGGTTAGCATTCAGGGCTTAAGACTGAGAGTTCAGGGTCTAGGATATACGGTTAGGGCTTGCGGCTTACCTGGCATAACCTTGGACGTTTATAGAGGTAAAGATACCCAAGTATGAGGAACACATATCTTTTGTATGGCTATAGTGATTACTCCAGGGAGGGTAACCCCCCTGGTGCTCCTGCTCCATGGCTACTTATAACCCCATATACGGAAAATCCGATGGAACAGGATTTTGAAGCTGCAGGGATGTGAAGATTCAGGGTTTAGAGCTATGACCCACTTTAAGCCTGGAAAATAACCCCAGCATAACCCTGCTAGGGGACTGGGGGCTAGTAATTGGGTTACGGGGTAACAACCCATATGAAAGCCCATACTTTCCAAACTTAAAACCCTAGACCCCAAAAAATGAAACTCTTGGAAAGCAAAAGTAACCATGCCCCCGCAGAAGCCTCAGTACTAACCGCCTCCACCTGACATTAAACCCCCTAACTCACCTGAACATCGATAGTCCCATTGTGCTATAATATAGTTGTTGGGCATCTTTAATATTAGGGAGTGGGGGTTTTAATGTTAAGGGGAGGGGACCAACAGCTCAGGGCTTGGAGCCTAGCAATTTGGGAATGTTTGGGAAACTGATCGTGTATGTGGTCGGGGGAGTTAGGGGCTTAGGGACTTCGAGAAGTTGAGGGTTTAGGGACGCTGGCGCCGGTGCTGTGTAAGGAGTTTAAGGGGTTGAGGGACGCAAGGGTTGTGGATTTCTGGTAGGGTCAGAAATGGATATTCTCAGCGCACAGGGCTTCCCGTATCTGCACAACCATAACAACCCAGAGGGTCCAAGTACCCAATAATTAGGTACTTGGGTTTAGGGTAATAGTGATCAAAGTACAAGTTTTGGGTAAGTATACGATTCTTATGTCCTTGGACCCTTAGGGTAACTTTACCCCTGAACCCTGAAGCCCTCAGCCACCTGTCCCTTTACCTTGGGTACAGCCCCTGCCCTGTAACAGTCTATATCTTTAATCGTATTAAGGGTTGGCTATACATACAGATACTATACATACTATTAAACAGTTACAGAGTGGTGGCAGTACACAACCTCTTATACCCCTTATGAGGCGATACAAAGGTTCTTGGAAGGGACTCCAAACTGGCGGAAGCCTGCATGTGCCTGTAGCAGAACTTTCAGTTTATGGTTAGCCATCTGCCTTGCTAGTGCTTTGACATCCCCTTTATGGCGTAGAGGGCTGAGGGCAACAATTCAGGAGCCACATGGGTAAGGAGATCCTGCGCAAACCCCAGCAATATCGGGAAGCCTCGAACAACCCCTACACTCAGAACCTTTCACCAGAAACCCGACGTAACTGAGCCCGAAAAGCATCTGAAGCCCTAAATCCCGACCTTTCAAAAACCTGGGCGCTCCAGATACGAAATCACTAATGTAGGAGCCTAGACTTACATATACCTAAAACGCCTCAGGCGTGAAACGCAAAATGACAAACCCGAAGCCCTAAATCATATGCCTCCTGCTCGCACTCTGCAGCAAGCTCGGCCTTGCTACTACATGGGGCTTCTGAAATACAAACACCCATCTAGATGTATGAAGGCATGTACGGATACTGGGTTTAGTGCGATCCGCATGGATATGCGGTGATTATCAAGGCAGCATGGAACCCCCATTGCGGCTCTTTGAGGGAGATTTTGAAAAACTCCCACATAAGCCCAAAGCTCAGTCTTGTCTTCATGTCGGACCCGGTTTTGCTCGGCTACCCGCTTTTGCGACAAGTGTCGGGGAATTATTGGGGACCAGCATATGTTCGGGGTACCCGCGAGAATGTCAAGTTTTCGGGACCAAAATGATCAGTTCGTAGGTTTGAAGAAACTAATATTAATATTAACATTAATACTACTGCCAATCTCACTAATGCTAGTACAAATATGCTTCAGCTCCGACCCTCCAACAATTTTGCTTCAGGACGCCCTGAATTGTTTGGGGAAGGGCCCATACTAAAGAGGGTGCAACATTACCACGATGATGGTCGTAAGGGTTTGTGAGTTTCCCGCTTGATGTGGTATATAGGGTTTCGCTGAGTTCTTGTGTGCCCTAAACAGCAGAAACGGATCCGTTCATGCAGTGGGGCAGGTCATCTCACCCGCCCGAAGAAGGATCAAGGAGCTCCAGTGAGTTCAATGAGGATCCAGTTCAGAAGTTACATGTAGGGCTGGAACGGAAAGAAAGATTGCCTGCTTCGCGACAATATTCTTTGCCTCCATGCCACGGCCCATTAACAGAAAGCAAAAACCACAGAAGGCTATAGGGTTAGTTTTGCAGCATGCGACCGTGTCAAACCCTGTTCCGATTGTTAGTTGTGGGAACCACGCAAAATGCTGATTCCATGGGATGTTGGGCACTGTCACGGCATCTTGGCTCCAGGGTCTGAACTTGTTTGCAAAAACATGCCTCCCCAGCCTGACAAAGCCCCCCTCAAATGAAATAGGAAATAGGACCTAAATAGGAGCTACACCGCAAATCAATGCCATCTGCGCCAAACTAAGAGCGAAACTGGAGCAAACAAACCCTGCTAAGGCTTGCCTTGGGCTGCATATGCTGTCTGAACAGACCGCTCTTATAAACCCTGGCGGCATCCTACTCGCAAAAGATTTTGTGACAAACATGTATCACACATGACCTTGAGCCCCTGGCGTACGCCGCTACACGAGCGTGGTGCGTCTCTTCATTGCGGCTGAGCCTGGCTGAGGGCGCCGGCACTACAAACGCACAGCGTGAGTACATTTGGAATACCTTACCGCCAACAACCTTGATGCTTCAAATGAACAGGGGTCCTACCAATAAGATTAGAGGAGTTGCGGCTGGGGCTGCCTCTTGGCAATTTTGTCTTTGCCGTGTGGCTTCGACTAAAGCAAAACGCTCAAGCAGCGCGTAGCACTGGAAATCAATTCCATCGACACCGCCGGCGCTCGCACACAGTTCAGCACTTTGATGGTATGAAGATGACAAAGAAGAAAAAGTAATAACCACCACTACCACCGCCGCCACAACCACCAACAACAACAGCACCAGCACCATTAGCAGCAGCAGCGACGAAAACAACAACCACAACAACAACACCACCAGCACCAAGAACAACAACAACAACAGCCACAGCCACAACCACAGCCACAGCCACAGTAACAGTAACAGTAACAAAAAAAGCTACAGCAACAGCTACAGCAACAGCTACAGCGACAACACCAACAGCAACAGCAAAAGCAGAAGCAGCAGCAGCAGCAGC
>CAJNIZ010023414.1:10759-21008 GCA_905231905.1 Symbiodinium pilosum | reverse complement strand
GGGTTTATAGGGTTTGGGCTTAAGGGTTTAAGGAAATTGCAGTATGTCCCGCTGACCCTCCAAGTACATCCGGGACCCTTGATCCTAAGACTCCGCAAATCCGTGGTGCGGCGAATCATAGGACGTATTTGGAAGTCCAAGGAAACTTATACCCTAGTTTCCCAAATTGTTTGGAATCCTACTCCCGCTTCGCTGGCCGCCTTACGCTGTAACACCCCGCACCCCACCCATGCAGAAACTGAGGACACCGCGAAGGAATTCCAAAGATCTTCCAAATCATTGAAAGCGGACTCGTCCAGGTTATCCTCTGCAGTCGAAAAAACACCGTGCCAAGGTACGCCCCTGTTACAATGCATGAAATTTGCTAGACAAGCTTCTAAAAACCTCACACAAGATTGGGGACGGATCCTTATCACAACTCCTATGACGCCTAGCTTTCGTTCCGCCTTGTCAGCCGCAGTGCTTGACTCCTCAACCGTGCCCGCGGCCATCAGCACAAGTACAAGCGCTGCGTGTGGCGCACATGCATCTTCTTCCGGGGCTGTATGAACAACATGCTACATGGAAGGGCAGCCCGCAAACATCTTTTTACAGCCTACGCAAGACACCACAACGCTTGCGAATGACAAACGCGATTTGATGCATCATGGTTCCTGGTATCAAATCACTGCTCCGCACAATCACGACCACACGCATAGTGAAACAATCAGCTTACCAATCAGCTGCCAAACAACACGTGCATGCAAATCAAGTTGGAAAATTCCATCGTCCAGGTCACGGAGTACGCAACAAAGTCTGGAACACGCAAACACAATGTTGCTTCCTTACACTCACTCCAGTACACTAAACCACTTCCCGTACAGGTAACCTGCCTTGGGAACACAGATAGGTAAGAGGCAACATAAATTTTCATCAGCAATGGACGAGATGTTGGCTTCGGATGACCTTAGCAAGGAACATTCATATCGATCAGGGTCGCCCGTCTACGGCAAGCTAGCACTAAGCTGAGAACTGCATGTGAACCAATCATTCAGGGCTGCCCATGGGCAACTTGGCTTCGCATCTGTTGCGCAGCGTGTGGAGCATGGGGTATTCAGCACTGCGACATATAACATAATTTCGCCCATTCATTTCCCCCCATCCCATCACTCCATCCATATCCATCCATCCATCCATCCATCCATCCATCCATCCATCCATGAAATCAAGGTGGCAGGCTGGGGAGCAAGGCTGAAGTCCGGCCTACGCATGAGGTGCTTGGGCCGGGAAGTCCACGGCCCGCGATGTGCATGTGGACCCCCGTCCCATGTCAGCAGCGCCATGAAACTCCAGGCAGCGTGACATGCACGGAGCCCTTTACGGAGCTGGCCAAACGCAGTGTATGTTACTTTGCGCTGACCATAACAGAAAAGGATCATTCTGATCATTCAGGCTTGCCCGAAGGCAACAAGGTTTGCATCTGATCTTAACACAGGAACCTTCAAATCTTTCTGGATTTTTCAGGAACATCACGCATCACGCAACCTGGTCAACAAAAGTATTGATTGCAAAGTGACTTCTCCAGGCCCCGGTGCGCCGGTGGACATTTGAACCGAAGGTGAGAATGAGCGTTCTATGGTCAATTGTTGCTTTGAGTGATTTCACCAGGCCTCACGTCACATATGAACACAAAATCCATGATAATTGTTCTGTTGAGTTTCCTTAGCTTTACTAGGTCCAGTTAACAAGTGTTCCAAATGATTGTAACCCCAGGGCTCAAGTTCAGAAACAGTGCCTACATGGGCCCCAATGTCGCTTGGTGCCTATCTTCCAAGTTGAGTTCCCTGGCACAGAAAAAACCATGCGTTCGTGGAAGCAGGATGCTCTGGATCCGAAAAGGAACCAAATTACGTATTTCCTATGCCGCTACTAAAGCTGAAAGTGGACACGCTCTCATGCCGGGCCCTTTTTTGAGCAAAGCCCGCGTCCGCCGAAGCCGAAAAGCTTCTTTCACAGCACCTTAGACGGGGGCACTAACTTGTGAATGTATCTTGGTCCCCCTAGTTGCAGAAATGTATCTTCATGAGTTCCAGAACTGTAGAGGACTTGAAACGATACTTTTCCAGATTATGAACTTCTCATATCCCCAGTCGCAATCTAGGGGCCCTGTAGCTATTAAAACCAAAAGATCTTGAACTTCTAGGGGAGCTCATGATCACAGAAGAAGAACTGTAACCAAGATTGATGGGCTTCGAGGTTTTTACCTGGACTTACCAGATACCAGAAATACTGGGTTTAACCCACCGCCCCCCAAAATGGTGTATAGGCGATAAAAGCAATAAGAATGTAAGGTTTTACGGATCGTATCCTGCCTTTTGCCCCCTTGAATCTCCCTGACCCTCAACGCTAAACTTGGTACACGCAGCTCGATCCAGTGTAGGGCTTCGCTTTTATTTGGAGGCGCAACAATTGGAGAATCAGGGTGGGGACTTAGCAAGTATAAGGTTTAGACTTTAAGGTCAGAAGACATTATACTTCTAATCCCTAATTCTACACCAGAAAGTGACCCAAGTTATGCCCTGTACTAACCTGCTTGCGAAGTCCGCTAAACCTCCCAGAAGGTACTCACAACATCGTCCGAAGCGGCTTGGCAAAAATTAGGGTTTTACACTGGAGGTTTGAAGCCATTGCTGTGCCAGTGCTCAGGAAATCATCACAATTTCTTCGCTGGTCCAACCTCCAGGTGCAACATGAACAGCAGCATTTAACAACTGTCAAGGACTGGCTGCAAGCATCCGGGTGGCGAGGCTTTGTGCTTGCACAAGCACATTTACAGGCATTCGCATGTGAAAAACAATGCCGAATAACAACCTAGCCCCACATGTACGTATGCGAGGGCGGCTTCTAGATTGCACGATTTCTGAGCCCACTGCTTGACCTGCTGACTGATGCGTGCACGCTGGGCAATTGAATCCGATTCGCTGGAGGACACGTGTTCCATTAATGATTCGGAGGCTTGGCACCTCTAGATTTATCCGAAACCCCCAACGACCTGCAGCTCTGTAGTAACTACTGTTTACGTACTATAGTCTAGGTATACCCCATAAACGTGTAAGTAAGCGGGATACCATGTGGGTCCCACAATTCCTCAGGCCGTCAACCCTTAAACCTAACCATCATGTGAACTCAAAGTCCACACCAAGGCACCGGCAAACAAATGTAGTTTGTCCAGGTCGTTGCACTTGTCTGGGTTGTCCCCTGCAAGCATTTGATGTACTCCATGCCCAACTCACACTAATTCGCGGAGGCTGATCCAACCTCAGTTTGGAACCCTCTAGAACCCGCTCTACTCCCGTTTACCAAGAACACCCCTCCGTGGTAGACGGCCCAGTCCAGCCCCGCCGAACAACAACAACTTCGCTGACCCCGCTCGACAACCCCCCCCGAGACCCCGCGCAAACCCCTCCTGTCACCCCAAAAATGGTCAGCGAGCAAAACCTGTCCGTTTGAGGGAAGTCCCGAAACCCATTCTCTGAAATTTCAGATCGGTTTAGGGCGAAGCAATGTTGTAAAGAACTAACGATGCCAGGTTCCATATACAGGAAGTTCCCGAGCCGCCAAAATTTTTGTTTGCGCTTCTTAGGCGAACCACTTCCCCTCAGGAGCCTTAAACCCTATTACCAAAAACCCTGTGCCTTCAGACCTTAAACCATGAGACCCTAAAACCCAAACCCTGGAGCCCTAAGCCCCCTAAACCTTTTGGCTGACATTCCGCCTCGTCCAAAGCGATGCGCTCAGGGCGATTAACCGCCCTAAGCCGTATTTCGGCTTTAAGGTTTAGAGGTATAATAAAAACAGTTTGAGGTTCAGGTGTAGGATTAATGGACAACAGGTGGCCTGAATTTCAGTTTACGGATGCCAACTCCAAGGTTCGGGTATCTACCTGGAATCATACATGATTATATCCGTCACCCCATGCGCTTGGATCCCGCAACTCTTGCCTCAACCCTGCAAACCCTCGGCCGCACAAGAACTCAATAGCATTGCACAGCCCGAAAACCGGAGAAATTGTCAACATCTCCCGGCGCAAACAAAAATGCAAAGGGCGCCTGTTTCGCTAAGGGTTTAGGGCTCCATGGGTTCGGGGCTTGCGGACAGCAGGGCTACAAGCAGCTTGCCTTCGCTACATAATTATCCTTGTAAACACAAACTACATTGCGCGTCCACTTCTGTTGCTTACGTGAGCTAAGTGTGCTGCATCCCTACGCAACACCACAGCCATCCGAGAAAGGATCCCCCCCAAAAAAGTATAAACTATGTGTAGACTGCAGGGCCCAATGTGGGGGTCATGTCCCATTGGCTTGGATGCCTCGGGCCCTAGCAAAGGAGGCGACTTTTGACCATCATGGGCCATGTGCTCAAAGGCTCACATATCTGTAGTTTGAATCATGCAGGCCGCTGCTGGATCAAATCAAGAAGGCTGCAGCAGTTGCACTTGTTGAGGCGCTGCATGCATTCAACATGTGACTCTTCACTCGTGTAGGTCATTGGGGATTGACTTGTTGAGAGCAAGCTGACCAGCGCTGCTCTGCGCACGCTGCTGTTGCACGGAGTCGCGTTGATAGCCTAAAGTCAAGTGCGATTCGCAACCTTTCGCTGAATTCAGACTCTATGCTCTCTGGGCCCCAGGGAGATGGTGTATGCGTCATGACCTTGTCAATGGAGAGTGCACTTTGCCCCCCCCCAATGGCAGGCCAACGGCCGACTATGGTCCCAAGGGCGAGTGCGCTATCGTTAAACGATTACGGACCATGCAATCAACACTGAGGGTCCGCATTCCCAATAGCCATACACTCCCCCAAAAAAACCATACTACAGCTACATCAACCTCATCTTTTTGGGTACATGCACCACATGGACCCTCTGAGGTAGGAGTCGTTCAGCGTACAGACCGGGGCAAGCCACCTGAGTCAGACCAAACGACTTCAGTGAGAACATTCCCATGACCTGTCGTGCAAAAGCGACTGGTAGGAAAGACTGTCAAATGGGAGTTTCTCCACACGACCCCTCTATCATCCTCAGGGGGGATTGTTATGATTTTCATCTAATTCCTGGTACTGATGTGAGAAACCCCATATTAACCTCCCTTCGTGATTGCCTACCCGGTGAAACAGCTACCATGCGCTGACCACAGTAAAGGAGAATCCTGATCATTCAGGGTTGCCCGCAAGCAACAAAATTGCATCCCAGGGGAACAGCTGTGCGCTGATCACAGTAAAGGATATGCTGATCATTCAGGGTTGCCCGCAGGCAACCATCCCAGTGAAACAGCTACTACAGTACGCGCTGACCACAGTAAAGGAGAATCCTGATCATTCAGGGTTGCCCGCAGGCAACAGATTTGCATCCCAGTGAAACAGCTACTATGCGCTGACATACAGTAAAGATAATCCTGATCATTCAGGGTTGCGCGCACGCAACAGGTTTGCATTTGATCTTCGTAAAGGAACCTTCTGATCTTTCTGGATTGCCCGATGGCAAGAGGTTTGCGCTGCGCTGAGAACCTGTGTTCAATCAGCCATGGCATTCTGATCTTTCTGGATGCCGGCTGCGCATGTGACTTTGGTTGCTGCGTGCCAGCTGCGTGCAGTCCATGGGGATGTGTTGCGTTCAGAAGCCCTGATTCGATCGCTCGTCTTGGGCACCTGAACTGTCGTTGCCAGGGAGTACGTTTGCAGGTGGGTGCGGTCTCGAAGGCTCTGACCTTTCAAGCTCAACACGCCACCATCAGCTGTCCCTGTGCGTCGGGCGGACATCTGCTTCAACACTTCCTGGCTTCAAAGTCGTATCCTGTCGCCCATGTCCCGCTACCTCCCCGTCTTACACCACAATGCGGGTGAACTAAACGAGCCAAATGCTCCATCATGCCACCTCGCATAAGGTCAAAGAAACATAGATGTGCATTGTCATATATGCGCCACACACCAGCGCAACACTCGATAGGCCTCTACAGTCGCACCATGCGCCTCAAGGCAGCAATGTGATTTTTTGGGAGCTGAATAACACAGGAACAGATAGAACCTGACATGGGGAATTGCATGGAAACTTCCTTCCGTCAGGGCTCTACATAGATTAGCCTAAACAATTGCCAACATCATGTCGAGTTCTACTTGGGGTACAAGTATATATACTGAAACATTATATTGGCAACCCTAGACTGCAAACTCCAAATCATAAGTCCTACATCCTAAAGCCTAAACCCTAAACCCTTAACCCTTTCAACCTTAAACTCTAAACCCTAAACCGCGTAGATAATTTGTACTTTGGGGTCACCTCTTGCCTTCAGCGACTCCACCAAGCCCTACTTGACATCTGAACCTAAAACTGGGAGATCAGGGATTTGGGGTCTAGGGTGTTGTGTCGAGGTTTAGTAATATTAGGATTATATAGGGTTTAGGGTGTAGAGTTTGGATAGTTTTGGGCTTAGACTTAAGACTGCTGCCAAATGATTCTACGTCCTTTTGCTAACCCTGAGTTCCAACCTGATGTCTGTAGTATGACCTACGCTGCGCTAGTTGGGGGTTTCCCAATATTAGGGGTACCATTTTGGGGGTCCCAATAATAAGGACTATAGAATTTGGGGGTCTATATTGGGGTTCCCTATTTTGGGAAACTACCATTTGGATCCGTCGGGTAAGCGTCCAAGTACCAAATATTCTTATAATCCCCTTCCCCTAGTAGTACCCGCCCATATTAAATACTCCCATTATGTGGTATGCTAGTATACTGTGTTTGGAGTATTTCATATTAGCGGGAGTGGGGGTTTAATATTAGGGGAGGGTATGATACTTCCCAAGAAACCCGTATGGATAACAGTATGGGGTTTAGGGGTTTAGAGGTTTAGCGGTTAAGGGGTTTAGGAGTTTAGGGCTTAGGGTCAAGGATTCAAATGTTGGATACTTGGACCTTCAGAGATGGAGGCCCTGACCGACACATTAGAATGACCTATGGGGTCCAAGTACCCACATATCAGGGGTCCATGTACCAAAAACCGTTCGTGTTGTAGGTACTCGGGACCTAGAACCCCAATAGTTGGGTATCCGGACCCTTGGGGATGAAAAGCCATAACAGTCTGCGCTCGAAAACATTGGTTGTAGCTGTCTCCAGCCCACAGTAGTTCTCGAGTTCCCTGGCCCAAAAAACGTCAAGTATTTCATTATAATAAGACTTTTATCGACCACAGAGTGTCAAAGGTTACCTACTCTGCGACGAAGCTGCAAGTAGGCAGCAAAGCTCCTGTGAAGGGCTTTTTGAGCAAACGCCCCATTCCGTGGAGGCCGAAGATGTCCTCAGGCCGAACCTTAGATGGGGGCTTCAACCTTGCGAATGCATCTTGCGCAGGATGGTGCCCATAGCTACACAAGTATAAATGTACTTTTGAAATCCCATAACCAAGAAGCATAGGACTTACAACGGCACTTAACCTAAAGCCTAACCCTTATGGCTCTAAGTAAAACTGAGGGGCCATCCCTAAAGAATGAGATCCTGAAGGTGTACGTGCGCGCATGAGCAGAGAGGAAGACACTTGATGATTTTTGAATTTGACACCTATAGTATGGCCTTTCGCACCCCCAACTGATGCCTATATACCCTAAACCCTAAGCCCCTAAACCCTAAACCCCGAAACCCCTAAACCCTAAACCCCGAAACCCCTAAACCCTAACCCCTATATGGGCTGCTATCATGGGTATTTGGGCCGTCCAGTTTGACAGGTCTACTCCTCATGCAGCTTGCCGGCTCAGCAACCATATTCCAGCGTTTAGGGTTTAGGGGTTTAGGGGGTTTAGGGGTTCAGTGTGGTGCCCTTCTTGTTGCTGGTCAATCTTAGAAAGGAACCCTAAACCTTGTAACTTGAACCCCAAGCCCTCGAACTGGGCTCCCTAGGAAGTGTCGCGCTCAGCTCTGGCCCAATGTAGTTTTAAGGTTTACACTGGGGCTGTATGTCTATAAATGATACCTACATTGGGCCCTAACCCCTATAATACCTACATGGAGCCTTAGGGTTAGAGTTTTGCGTTTAGGTTTTAGGGGGAAATGATAAACTTGGAGGGCCACGGGTACCTATACGCCATACAGTAACACCAAGTCTTCACGTGATTCACCTACTTACCCAGTCCCTTGAAGCTTCAAGAACAGAACCGCAAAACTGTGCGAAACAATTTGGCATTGGGGCTGCAGACTGGGGATTGAAAGCCATGGCTGCAACAGCGTTCAGGAAATCATTCTTGGCTGTTCCAACCTCCTGGTGCGAAATGAACTGCAGCATGCAACAATGGTCAAAGACTGGACGAATATGCGAAGCTTTATGCTGGCGGAAGCACATCCACATGCATTCTTATACTGCGCGACGTAGGTTTGAGGCTCTACGGCTTGACATGTTGACTGGTGCTTAAGTTCTTGAATCGACAACTGGATCCGTGTTGTGCAAAGGCACAAGTTTCTATGAGTGGTTCGGGGCTCTGGGGTTTAGGATCTCTCAAGGAAGCCTCCAGGTGGGCAGCTATCTGGTGTGTACCCTGAAAGGAAGCTTAAACAGACCTCATATTGGGGCCTTATATAATGAGGCCTCATATGGGATACCCCCCTGATAAGTACCCACCTGGGAGTTCTTTGAATTTAGGGACCACGACTCCTCACGGTGATGCGGGTAAAAATGCCGTAAGAAAGCGAGCCAGTGTTCCCAGAATTCATCGATACATTTGCGTAATGGAAGCAGCCAACCCAACAGTTTAAGTAAACACTACAAACCCTCAACCCTAAACCTTAAACCCTAAAACCATCGTGCAAAGTCAAAGTCAACACCAAGCCACAGGCGAAAGAATCTGTAAGACGTCCAAGTCGTTGCAGCCCGGGTTATCAGGGTTGTCCTCTGCAGGCACTTGAGATATCCCCTTGACCCTAACCCTTGAACGCTAAACCCTGTAGGTCTATCTGGAATTTCAGGCTTGTTTAGGGCGAGGCCCTGCTCAAAGAATTCAGGACGACAGCTTCAATATTATGGGGTTTAAAGTGCGGTGTAGGGTTTCATGTTAGAGTTTAATGTTCAGGGTTTAAGGATTACGGTTTAGGGTACCACCCAGATCCAAAACCCAGTCTTTGCGTTTGTTGGGCGAACCGTTGCCCGCCCGCCTGGAACCCTAAACTTTAAGACACAAAGTCATTAAATGCCAGGAGCTTTTTCCCCTCAACATTAACACCTTCAACCCTGGTAAAAAACCCTAGGACCAGTCTTTGGCCTTTTCTGATATTCCGCCTTGTCCACGGCGGCGGCGAATCGTCCAGCACGCAGCGCTCAAGGTGATTAATCACCCTAAGTCGCAATCACAGTTAAAAGGGGGGTGTAGCGCTTAGGGGTTTACAACGGTCAGCATATACTGATGCATGCAACAATGTGGGGGGCAGCTCATGCGGTCCAAGTTTAAGATTCTGGGAGTTACAGGCTTTACAAAGTTTGAGGGTTTGGGGTTAAAGGTTTATGGCTGCAAAAGTTTAAGGTAATTTGCCTTCGCTACATGTTCGTCCATGCAGGCAAAAACCAAATTCCGCGTCCACTTCTGTTGCCTACTTGAGCTGACTGGAGCATCCCTACAGCACACCACCAGTATTTGCACATTTTAGGGCCGAATGTGAGTATTATTTTTAACATGATAACGATTATCTTGGATCCCAGTAGCCCAGCAAAAGAAGCAACTTGGGAGCATGATGGGCCATGTTTTCAGTGGCTCACAAATTTGCAAAACCACGCAGGCCACTGCTGGATGAAATCCAGAAGGCTGAAGCAGTTGCACATTGCTGAAGCGTTGGATGCATTCAACATCTGAATCTTCCTTTGTGTAGGTCATTGGGGCTTGAGATGTTGATGAAAACCTGACAAGAGTTGCTGGGTCCACGCTGCTGTTGCACGAGGTCGTAGCGCTAACGGCTGGCACCACATATGAAACACCACAATGACAAGGGTCCAAGCATACAACAACCATTCAATGCCGGAAAAACCTGCATACCTTGTACAGTTTGTAATAGACCAGGAGGTGCACCCTCTGGGCAAATCATCTTACCGGAGTCGTTCAGCGGTACAGACTGGGGCAAGCCACCTAAATCCGACTACACGATTCAGCGAGAACATTGTAGAAAATACTGGTCGGTAGGACTGTCAACTGGGAGTTTTTCCACACGACCCCTACATCATCCTCAAGGGTGCGGTCTATGATTT
>CAJNIZ010023403.1:64397-82397 GCA_905231905.1 Symbiodinium pilosum | reverse complement strand
GCACGTCTTCTAATATAACGGATGGGCCGAGTCGCCTGGACTTTACTGCCTCTTGTTTGGACGGGGTTGTGCGATCGAAGCCATGCCTAGACTCCCTCTTTCAAGGATGGGGGTAACTGCAGGGACTCGCTGAGGCATGCCCCATTGCCAACAAGAAGGCCGCTTTCTGATTCGATTTAATCTTATCTATATATATATTCGTTTATACAATGTATTGTGTGACGAATATGTATTTCGAATTGATTGGAATAATGCAACCAAAGAATGAGATTAAGTCTCGTTGACTCTGGGGTTGGAGCAGTGGCTTCGCTTGAGTTGGCCCTTCAGCTCAAATCCTGGTATGGGCGCGTTGGTACGGCGTCTAACTCTCCTTAAAGGACTCGGGTGATGGCGGGGATCGAGACAGGCATGCCCTTTGTGAGCAAAACATTCCGGTGTGTGAGCGTCTGCAATTTTATATATAGATGTATTCGATTTGAAAAATGAATATGTCTGTAATTTGGTGACTGATTGACATGAATCAGAGAAATCTCATTTCTGTATCGGGATATTTGGTTTGAGAAACTTGGAGACAAACTTTCAACAAACACTGTAGCAATCATTAGTGAAATAAGTGCTCACCCCCAGTGGGATGAACACCTTATTCCAAGACATGGTTGGATTTCAGTTGTTTTGAATTCAACAATGTTTTACTTCAAACCAAGAATCAGTTTCCAAAAAATCATCCATGCAACTGTTTGTCTTTGAAGATTGACTTGTGAGCAAAACATTCCGGTGTGTGAGCGTCTACAATCTCATACATGCATGTATTCGATTTGGGAATTGAATATGTTAATAATTTGGTTATTGATAGGGATGAATCAGATATGTCAGTGATTCTTTTTCGGGATACATGGTTTGAAAGGTTTCAAGACTAAGTCTCAACAAACATTGTGGCAACCATTAGTGGAATAAGGAATGAAAATCCAGGATCACTGGATAATTTTTCATCAACATTTTAAATGAAATCATATAAACCGAATTCTTACCCACAATTCGAAATCTAAGAATCCAGGATTTCTGTGTTATTTACTTTCAAGGCTTAGGGCTTTAGCGTTCAAGGAAAATTCTGTACGCTTGGAAGACTATTTCTGACAGCTCGACAGCAACGGTTTTTGAGTTGCTTGGCAATATGTTTGACATCACAGATTTTCTCGGTAAATGGTGGGGGAGCATATATACGTATAGGCAATACTTGTAAGTGGTCGTTGACCACAGGATCCAGCAAATGTACATGTGAAGCTTGATATAAATCCAATCACAAATTGCTGGTGTGCTGTGTGGCTTGATCCATGGGACAGATCGTCAGTTATGATTTTTCCTGCTCCTGTGAATTTTTTGGGAGAAAGTTCCACATTTGAGCGTTTCCGCATCCTTTTGAATTTTTAGTGTTTGGGTGTCAACTTTACACGCCTGGACCCACATTTGAATGCGGGCATTAATTCCAGCAGCAAACCGTTTTCAAGATAATGCGTCGAAACATCTACCAACGGCTTTGGAAAAGCTAGTAGCTATTGAAGCACATGCAAGTTCGTGTGGCATGTGGGAACCAGGATCATCAACTGGATCTGTTACATTTTGTGTTGTCCGATCTTCCATGCAAAATGATTGCATCGATGTGTCGAAAGTTACCAAACTTTGAATTCAATATTTGAAATGTGCCAGTTGCGCCGACACATGTTCGCAATGAGTATCCAACTGGTGGGCAACAACGCTCCAAGGTTCAGCAGTTCCAAAAACGAAAGTATGAATTGACAACATTCAACGACGAGCAATCTTAAAACATCGTTTCGAACGTTCAGCACCCACGCATCTGCAGACACAACGTAAACATCTGGGAAGCGGGCAGGAATTTTGATGGGGTTTGTTTTTTGCTTGTGTTCTGCTGTGCAAGCAAGTTGGAGATCATGCGGGCGCATTCTTTGGAGCAGTTTCGCGGGGTGTTCTTTTGGAAGGACATGTCTCGGTTGCTTTTGCATGGCCTTGATTGTTGTTCGCCAACAATTCACCTTGTGCATCATGTTGCTGTTTCGGACCTTTTTTGAAAAGGGCAGTGCTCAAATAGCACCACAATGCCCTTCCATGCCTACACAGTTCCGTTTCGGCTTTATCGCTGGAAACTCAGTCTTGCTCATATGCGTTTATTCACGCTGCTTGCACGGCCAGGGCATGATTCGGAAATGTTCTGGCGCACAATCTACATTTAAGTGTTGCATTAGGTTTTTGCAAAAGCCATCGTGCTGTGTCCCAGTACTGATACACGACGATGCACAAGTGCTAGCCGCAAAGACCCTGCTCTACTGTGTCTCGAGGTCGGCTTGGTGGCATGTGCCTTTGCCCAATGCACTGATGGCGATCTCCACAAAGAGGTGCAGGCGTTGCGCGAGGAAATCGATGCCAAGATACGCGAGCTAGAAGAGACTTGGCTCATGTTCAGACGTGCAGACGTGCAAGCACGGCCGCACCAGCGTTGTTGCCAGGAACGGCCATCAGACCACCGTGGGCTACAGTCGTTGTCATCATCTTACTTTCTCGCGGAGGCACTTGTGATGGGAGATGCTTCCTGTGAAGGGTACGGCCAGCCAAGCTCCCGTGAGCAGACCAACAAACATAACCGTTTCTTTGATTGGATGTTCCATTTTACTGTGCGTAGCCTGTGAGCACCAAATGGCCATATTTTGAATGTGTCAAGCATTACCTGGCTTGGCACGGGGACAACCTGGGTAATCTTTGTGCGAAGTTCATTCAGATCGCCTGCCAGCACTTCACAGTAGCTTCCTTTGTCATTCGTATGCAGTGACAGCCCTGGCTGCTAAGCTCCATTCGTAGGATATTTCAGGTGGGTAGTCTCGCAAGGTCCCAAGATATTACGTACACAGCCCTTGCGTACCTCTAGTTTCTCCATACAAGCCATTGACGTATCCTTTGGCAAACTTCCACTTGCAAATTGTCTGAATCAGGCTGAATTCATGGACTTGTGTTTTGCACGCATGCCTGTAGTGGCCACCAGGTGGAAGCGCTGCGTGAGCGTGACATCAGCATCGCGAGCGCGCTTGACACTATTTGGCTCTGCATATGCGCAAGCATTGCTGCTCTGATGCACGGCGGGTTTGCCATGTTGGAGACGGGCACCTGCCGTGCTAGGAACGCATCAAATCTTCTAATGAAGAATTTGTTGAACGTTTGCGTGGGAACTTTGGGCTGGTGGCTTTGTGGATGGGCATTTGCGTATGGCGAGCTGAACTACGATCTCTTTGGGACAACCGGCTTTGCTGGTTCCAATCTTGTACAGTCCATGGAAGGGCGTATACTGCCAGTTGAAAGCTGTTCTAACGAATCATGCCAGAGCAAGTTGTTGCAGTGGTTTTTCCAGTGGGTATTTTGTACTACTGCTGTGACTATTGTAAGCGGTGGCGTTGCGGAAAGAGTTCGAAGTGCCACATATGCTGGCTATGCATTCTTTATGTCCACGATCATTTATCCTGGTGTTGTGGCTTGGACCTGGGGTGGTGGCTGGCTGTCCTCTACATTGCAGGTTGGCTTCACAGATTTTGCGGGAAGTTGCATTGTGCATGTGGTGGGGGGCGTTGGCGCCCTCACAGGTGCCATCGTCCTTGGGGCCAGACGAGGTCGCTTCGAAGACCCAGCAGCATTTGAACCACATAGTCTTCCACTTGTTGTGCTGGGCACTTTGATGCTCTGGTTTGGCTGGTACGGATTTAATTGTGGCTCTACCCTGGCTCTTCATGACGATGTCAGTGCTGCTGCTGCGGCGCAAGTAGCTGTCAACACAACCCTTGCCCCTGCTGCCGGAGGTATCACAGTTTTTCTTTTTCGCTTCCTGCGCTCAAGAAAGTACGATGTCTGCGGTCTTTGCAATGGAATCCTTTCCGGTTTGGTGTCAATTACAGCAGGCTGTGCAAACATGGAGTGCAGCAGTGCCTTGGCTGTGGGCAGTATTGGTGGTTTGGTTTATCAGTCCTTTTCCATGGGCCTGCAGCGACTGCAGATTGATGACCCTGTGGATGCAAGTGCAGTTCATGGTGCTTGCGGTGTTTGGGGTGCGATGGCTGCTATCCTGTTTGATTGGGGAGAAGGATTTAGCCACTTTCACGGGCTGAAGGGTTTCCAATGCTTTGGTGCAGCAGGCGCGTGCGAAGCAGGTCTTGTTGCCAAGGCTCTGGCAGCACAGTTAATATTCGTCACTGCGGTTCTAAGCTGGGTTCTCTCCCTGTCGACAATCGTCTTGCTCATATTGGCCCTGAGTGGCTACCTCAGAATCGAGCAAAGCACAGAGGAGCAAGGTATTGATGCAGTTGAGCATGCACAGACAAAGGCTTATGACATTGGTGATGAGGATGTGGGAGAAATCGTGGACCGACCCATACCAATTCGTAAATGCCGAAGGCATTCCGTGCATTGATCTTGGCATTCAGATGTCAAGCTGAGTTGTTCGTAGCATGCAGCTTCAAACGAAGTGCTGCAAGCATACTGCAAGCATCTATCAATACTGATGTGCAGAAAGAAGAGAACTGGTTTGCAATCTGATGCTACCCATCAGGTTGAATTTGTTGAGAGCATCCGAGATCATGCATGGATGTTTGAACATGGCACGTGCTAGATTGTGCTCGAACAGACCCAGAGCAGCAGACATAGGACAGCATTTAATGTTCCAGTGAGCAGCAAGAACTGACGTTCATAGGATGCCGGCAAGAGCCAGTCGGGGTGACACCAAATTCCTTTGACTTCGCATGGGATTCCGCGACATGAAAATGTGGCGTTTGTGTTCGCTCCTGGCATGTACTGTGTCCTGCTTGATGTTCAGAGTTTTTTTGGCAGGACTGTTCTTGGTTTGCTGTTAGTTGTGCGCAGCCTGAACATTAATCAAAGTCTTGTGCCTCAGAATCGCACGCAAGGCAGTGAAGACTTGCGCAGATTCTCATGCCGAGCTGCTGTCAGAAATGCATTCGCTGCAGCTTGAAGCTGTTGGGCGATTGAACACACTGAAGGTCTTGTCCAAAGAAGTGTCGCGCCATTTGAAAATTTGATAGATTTGAATTGATTGTCCACCTTTTGGTCTCTAGCCGACAGGAGCGTCTTCATGGGAGAAGTCTTCAAGTCGGCGAAGAGATGGAAGCACGCCTGCTTCAGGATGTCACTTGGAATGAGGAACATCAAGAGTTTAAGCCTGTTGTGTAGCTGGATATAAATCGCGCTCGATTTTTGTAGTGGAACGACCTCACTGGTTCTACTTGCATCAAAAAGACAGTTCGACATCCAAATCAAGGTGCAGGATCTTCACCAGGTTGATGACAGCATTGCCAGAGCTGCAGACAACCTTTGGCTTCTGTTGTGCGGTTCCACATTAATGTTCATGCACATAGGCTTTGCGATGGTGGAGTCTGGAACATGCCGGGCACGAAATGCTTCGGAGTCACGACAGAATTTGCAGCGCATTTTTTTGGTTGTCTTGTCTGCTTTTTGGCCGCGGGTGTGTGCGAGACTTCCGCTAACAGTAACAGCTGAGGATGCTCTCATCAAGAACATTCTGAGTCTCTGTGTTGGTACCTTGGGCTGGTGGTCCTTTGGCTGGGGATTTGCAAAAGGTACCTTGTTCCAGGGGCTCCTAGGCACCAGTGGCTTTTTCAGCTCCAACCTTACTTCGACAGGGCCTGGCCAGCTGGAAATCAAGGCAACTTTGGCTTGTGAGACGATTTGTCCAACAAGTCTGGCACTTTGGTTCTTCAACTGGGCATTTTGCACCACCGCCTCCACCATTGTCAGTGGTGCCGTGCTTGAGAGGACAAAGAGCTCAACATATTCAGTCTATACGTTCCTCATGTCAGCTTTTCTGTATCCGCCCATTGTAGCATGGACTTGGAGTGGAGGCTGGCTAACAAACCTTTTCGATGTCGGATACACGGATTTTGCTGGCAGCTGCATCGTGCATGTCGCAGGTGGAATTGGAGCTTTGGTGGGTGCTGCCACACTGGGGCCCCGACTGCATCGTTTTGATAAGCCCGATACATACGAGCCGCACAATTTACCAATGGTCGTTCTTGGCACTCTGTTCCTTTGGGTCGGCTGGTATGCTTTCAACACAGGATCCACAGTGGCCATGCACGATAAAGGCACAGCAGCGCTGGCTGCACAAGTCGCTGTCAACACAGTGCTCGCAGGGTCTTCAGGTGGAACAACTCTATTTCTAGTCAGACTTGCAACTACCAAGAAGTATGATGTTACGGGAATGTGCAATGGTATTCTGGCTGGCGTCGTATCCATAACAGCTGGCTGTTCAAACATGCATGCTGGCAGCGCGCTGGTGGTTGCTGCAACTGGCGGGATAGTCTATGCTGGGTTTTCGTCATTGCTGAAGAAATTGAAGGTAGATGACCCGGTTGATGCAAGTTCTGTTCATCTCGCTTGTGGGGTTTGGGGTACGCTTGCTGCAACGTTGTTTGACTGGGGGAGCGGCCTCGACTATTACCACGGACGGTATGGATGGGCATGTTTTCCAAGTATTAGCTCCAATGGTCTGCCTCCTGCTTGCCTGACAGGCGTTGTAGGGACAGCCCTCATCGTTCAGCTGATCCTCATCCTGTGCGTTGTCGTTTGGATTGGCTTGACCTCTTGGGTGATCTTCAAGATTCTGACGGCAGTTGCAGGCCTTCGAGTCAGGGAAGATACAGAGGAGACTGGCTTGGATGCTGCGGTGCATGCACAGAGCAAAGCCTATGCTATAGAGGAGCGGGAAAGCCCCGATTCGTGGCGTGTTTTATGGGCATAAGCGAGTTATCTACACCCACGCGCTGTGGTCATGTTGCGTCTCCGTGGCAGGTGATGTGCAGTTCTGTCTTGGCAGCTCACAAGTCTAAGACTGCAGAGCAAAGCCTGACTTTTTGGCCTGCCCACGGAGAGTAGGATGCAGCAGGGCTGCTTCGTGTGTAGCCGAGATGTAAAAAAAAACCGAAGGTTTTTTTACTGCGACGAATGTGGTCGAGTTAGGAGATGGTCTTTGTCCTCATGGTTTAGCTGGCGCCTGCAGCATTAGTCATTAGTTAAAGGGGAATCACGTTCATTGTAACACAGGTCTTTCGATTAGAGGGATACGTGTTCATATGCTGTGCTTCTGATCTTTCATTCCCTGATGAAGTTTTCGTTTTGTTGTGGCAATGGCGCACGTGTGAGTCAAAAGTTCAACAATTTCCGCGAAGCATGCAGGCGCAATGACAGTTTGAGCTAACTTTGCACAAGATACAATCCCGCAGAAGTTTTTTTTCACCAGTGAAGAGATTCTATTGTTGACCCACTCACACCGTGCTGGACTCGCGGGCGCCTGGACATAGACACCTCAACGGCGGCGCCTGCTACAACTACAACTCTCGAGCTGCTCATCATGACTGGGCTTTGCCCCAGTTGTGGATAGGTTGGGCATCCAAGATCGAGGCACGACGTCCCCTGTGTGACAAGGCCTAGTCAGCTCAGTGCCAGCTGTGTCTACTTTTTGAGTTTAACGTTCAGATGCCGTTCTGAGATACGCAGAACAAATTAATTCCGGGATAAAGTCCTTTGCAATGTGTTCAAGCTACATGGTTGAGCACGAGTGGTTGAGTGCGACTGTGAGGCAAGTGAACATGAACGCGCAACATTTGATTATGGAGATGCTGACATGTTTCGTTAAACTACGAAAAATGCGTCAGTATGGAGCATTGGAGCATCCTGCTAGCAATGCAATTGAACACGTTGCGTTGGGGTGGGCGCTTGAGGGAGAACATGCTTCCGTGGGGCCATAGCTGGTTGCTTTTTTAAGCATTTTTCGTTTCAAGCCCTCTTGGGTTGGGCGTTGCAGGGGCACTTTGGGGTTGGAGACTCCGAGGAAACACTGCTGGGATGCTCTGGGTTGGAACTGCTGCAAGACTCCTGGCTGAGGAACTGTGCTCGAGGCAATGTCAGCAAATTGGGGTTTGGCACAGCAGCGATACTTTGGTGTTGGGCACTGCAGGGAGAATCTGGGGCTGGGCGCTGTATGGAGATAGCTGAGTGGGCGAGGAGACCATGTTTTCCTATTCATTTTAAATCTAACAACCCCACCGTGAAAGAGGGGCGCAAGGCTTGCATTGGGTGAAATATGCCTGAAATATGCACTTCTGCTGCCTGTCTTTTCATGGCAGCAGCATCAGGATGCGCAGCAGCAGCAGCAGCAGGAGGAGGAGGAGGAGGAGCAGGAAGATCACGCGTCATATCAGCATAATGGTGCACGACATGTTCTATAAACCATTGGTCATGATGGCTATGGTCCTCAGCTAAACATGCAAGCAAAGTACAGCATCGAACAGCAGACTGTTTTCCAATGAGTCCCAGAATCCCAAGACAGTGCACCAGCACAGAAGGTTTGAATGGATGGTTGATACATGGCCTGCTGCGATATCATGAAAGGCCCCAAGCCACAAGCCTGTCGACAGGCGGCTGCATCAGTGAAGGGGTTCTCCCTCACATAACTGACAGCCATCGGGAGCAGTCAATAAATAAAGTCAAACTTCAATCGCCACCCAGGAGCACAGTGCATAGTGGAACAGGGCGCCTACACATTGTAGTGGTGCCTCTCGTGCGCAACTGATCATTGTGGCGAGAGTGGACTTCTGGTAGCGGCTTCCCACAAAGTCTGACGCTGCTGGCTGGCACAAGACTCATGAGCAGGATGTTAGGCAGCAGTGGTGCTTGTTTCAAACCTAGACCTAGGCATGCTGGCATGAACTAGGGTTTGTAAAACACATGTGAACAAGTACGCAAAACTTTCTACACAAGGCAAGTTATGCTAGCTGCGGTTCTTATGAGGTTCTCAGCTAAACGTGCAAGCAAAGCACAGCATAGCACAGCAGACCGCTTTGAAATGAGTTCCAGAATCCCAACGCAGCGAAGCAACGAAGATAGTTTTAGTGCCAAATCAAGCTAACCAAACCATCTTCCCCAAGGATCATGTGAAGGTTTTTGGCCGTCCATTGATGGAAATTTACCAGTTAAGTCTAGCATGGGGAGGCGATCAAGTAATCCGAGGGACTGGTTCACAGGTCAGGTCGGGGAGTGCAGTTCTGCGATGCTCGCCGCGGAATTGTGCATGGTCTGGCAAGGTCTGTGTCTAGAATCATCTCCTCTACGGCGATTGTACCTGCGTATGTTGCCCGGGTGGACCGCGTTGCTCTTTTGCTCCGGGGGGCGTCCCTGATCCTGCCATTGCTGTGAAGGGTCCGGCAGGCGAGCTTGATCGTTTGTGCAAAGTTGGCTGCTCACGCACTCAGCTGGCTTCATCCTAGCTGTATGTAGCTGTCAGCCCTAGCGCTTTGCAGTACGGAAGCGGGTGCTTTGGGCAGCTTGAGACAAATGCAAGAAGGTGCGGGGCACAACAACGACGATGCTTGGCCGAAGCCACTTTATACAGTGTTGTCCTGCCCCCCACAATTATCTCCCTTCGCCAAAAGTTCCTGTTGGCGTCTGAGAATACGTTACGTGACTCATTGCAGGGATACTTTCGGAGTGGGTACTGCAGGATACTTAGGGGTTGGGCATTGCAGGGATATTCAGAGGTCGGGCACTGCATGGATACTCTGGGTTGGGCACTGCAGGGACATGGGCGAGAGGGCGGGCAGATCCTGGAGATTTCAAAATTTGACAACCTCACATCAAGCCTGGGGACCAAGGAAACCAATGATCGCTGCAAAGTCCATTCTGTGGGCGGCCAGTGGCAGGGGGTGTAAGTAACCTGACCGTTTCTCAGACGAGCATGTTCAGCACCATGCTGGGTAGAAGGGCCGAAAAAATGGCATGCGGAGGAACCTTGCAGGGACCTTGTTAAGACGAGGCCACTGAGTGATGCATGCTTGATTGGAGGAGGCTCCGACAGGTGGTACCCCGAATGCTGCGCCAACCATGACCCTACCAACCCCCGAAAGCTAAAAAAAGACGGGGCCAGGTGCCGCGGGTCCTGTTTGCAGGGGGAAAAAATGTTAGCATTTAATTTTTCACACCTATGTGTAAGGAGAAGCGCGTCAGGCACCGCGCGAGTGTAAGTATTGAAGACAGCAGCACCTGGCTCAGGTTCTTACTTTCGGGGGTTTGGTAGGGTCATGGTTTAACTTAAACATAAAGACCTGTAAGCTCTAAACCCTAAGCGCAAAGCGCCACACAACGCAGGAAAACAGAAGAGCATCCAAATGCGAAGCGGGGTAGGTTGAAAGGTCGGATTGTTGGCTTTGTCTTGGAGAGGATATCAGAAATGGGTTCTGTGCAGGTTCTTTGTGCGGAAAGGTCTTCACAAGAGGTGATAAAAGCAACAAACACGTAGGAAATCGCGGGGGTCCCTGATCCTTTATGATTCCTTATGGGGACCCCGAAAATCATTCAGAAGCCTTCCTAGTTGGCTTTTTTGGAAAGTAATCGTGCCCTTGTAGAAGTAATTCGCTAGGATGTTAAGCTTTTGGGGGAAGGGACTGTCCGTTTTGCTCAGGGCTGTGCACCTGCAAGTTTGTGGTTAGCGATGTCTAGTTGCAAGCCACCTGCAGCACCACATGGACGGCCTCATGTTTGACCGAAAAGCAAACAATCGCAGCAGCCGATGCAATGCTCGAAGACTGCGGCCGGTTGCAGTTCGCTTTGACCTTGGCGTGTCAGCAGTTGCTAAGGTGAACATGGATCTTCAGACTGTCTTGCACACTTCCCTATGCTGTAGGTGTTTTGCACTGCTGCATTTGGGAAGGGCATAGTGGCTCCAGACAGAAGATGTCATCAGCGCCTATGCTTTAACCTTGGTCTGGGAAATGCAAGTATCAGCGAAGGCCAAAGACGATTCGCTTCTCTTTCTCTCTCTCGCTTCTATATGTCATCTGTCAATATTTTGCTTTTGATGTTTTGTTTGGATATGGGTTTTGTCCACAGGTTAATGATCCCGCAGGCCGCCTTCTAAAAAAATCAGGCTAGCCAGTGAGCGTTGACTGAGCGTTGACTGAGCGTCGTAAGCTTGAGCTGCTATGTACAAGGGCTGCAGCCGTGAGAGCTTTGGTGTCCGATTCCATGTTTGAAGTTGCTGGCTCTGAGCTAACGTCCAGATGCTTCTGGCAACAGCTGCCACCAAGAACCCCTCCAGAGAATTCCCTTGTTGGTCTCGTTAGACTCCAAAGATTTGCAAAGGTCCGTGATCAGCGGCTGTCTGCTTTGGCTAGGGCGCGTGTGCTCGCTGGGCAGCTGGCTACCAAGGTTGGAATTATGAATGGCATGGCAACATCCAAAACTTGTTCTGGTAGCATGATCCAGGTAAGGCACATGCAAGAGGCGTCGGTGATCCATGAAATGCAGGCAGGGACACGGATTCGTGGAATACCGATCCAGTGGTTGTGGGTTGACACTGCAGGCAGCTGAACGTCTAGACACCATGGCAACCGGAAAGGCTTCTGCCCAGGCGTTCACCACTCATCACCCACAGCTGACAAACACGAAGAGACGTAAATCCTGAGCAGGCGCGCAGCCGTGCTTTGGCTTCGGGAGTGGCTGAAATGCGCGAAGAGGCAGGGTATGCAACCTGAACAGCCAAGTAGCCACAGGCACTAGGTGCAAGTCTCGAACTGCAAAGCGCGTGGAAATTTGGGTTGCGAGCATGGAATCGCAGGCAACATATTCAATAAAGATAGTTGTGTCGTGCACGACAAGTGACAAGATATCAATCTTTGCAATCAGTATAACCGCATTCCGACCGCTGCTCGAAGGTGCACCTGAGGTGCACTTGCCTCCAATGCTTATCCTAAAAAGCGCATTGCTACAGGTGGCATCAGGTGGCACATTGTTTGTAAATCGCTTGAAGATTTGAGGACGGCGTGGCGCTGGGGTCAAAGAGTACCGTGTTGTGAAAGGCAGGGTGCGAGGGCAGTGCGGCGTGCAGCTTCAGCCGGCGTGCTAAGCACGACATGTATGGCGACGGGTGGCGGTGAGCGCTTGCGGAAACACTAAGCCTCTAAGCACGTCCGAGGTTGGGTGAGTGTACAGCAAGCTGCGCTGCCGGCGCGGTTGATGTTGTAAGCTCTGCAATTGAGCTGTCTCCACTTAAGCACAAGTGGCCGGGACAATGGCTGAGTTTGTGAGCCAATCCTAGTGAATAGAAGCCCCCTGGATTGCATCCAAGATCTGCGCATCTTGTGTTTTGTCCATGAAGCAATCAAGGAAAATTCCTGCTGCTTGGACTGAGCACATCCGAAACGCCTGAAGCCGGGCTTGCACACCAGACCCGAAGCGTGGTGGTGTCCATTCCCGCTGCTACTGTTGCTACACAAAGATTAAGAATGCGCCTGCTGCCCACACAATGATTTTCCACCAAATCTTTCTTTGTTGCTGCTGAACTGGTACAACAAAGCTAGGTAGCAACATGGCAAGCTGCTGGAGACGTTCAGCTGTTTACTGTTTTGCTTGGGAATTGAGAGCCAGCCATTATGCCAAATTAGAAAGCCTTCGTGCGCAATTAGCATCCTATGTGCCCATCGTGTCGTCATGTTCGGCATGCCCGTAATTTGAAGACACGCACATATATTCATACATATGATCCAGGGTTGCTACCCCCAACCCCCCCCCCATCCCCCCCCCTCCCAACTGTGGAGCCTGTGGTTGTTGTGGTCCTGTTGTGCTGGCAGTTCTCCCCGCCTCCGTGGCATCATGCTGTGTTGGTAATTCTCCCCCTCCCTTGTGGTCCCTGTGTCCTGTCCATGTGGTTCTGCTCCTCCCCTGTGGTTGTTGTGGTTCTGCTGTGCTGGTGGTTCTCCCCCCCTGTGTGAGAGGCAACCTGTGCGTTACTGTCCTCTCTGCGGTACAGACAGCAAGGCGGTCAGTTGTCTCTTTTCTACATTCGCGCACAGAGGTGCTGGTAGTCCCTACACTAGAACCTTGAGCATAGGACATCATGCATTGGCGGTTGCACATGTGACTGCACTGGCAAGAACCTCAAAGGTTCACCCTGTGGTACCTATGCTGTGGCTGGTGGTTCTCCCCCCCCTGTGGTCCTGTGGTTCTGGTAGTCTTGTCCATGTGGTTCTGGTGGTATATTAGGAGGGTGTGGGCATTCGTAGATGATCCTGCTTCATATGCCATATTATCATTTAATGCTCTTACTGTGATTATTCTAATGATTTTGGACGCAAGTTTATTTGGAGGTTCCTGTAGTGCCAGCTTACAATGGAGCCTAAGTAAAGCTATAGCCCCAGGTATCAACATCACGAAAGTCTAACAGTGACGACAGTTACAAGGATCGCGACCCCGGGAGGCCCCTTCCCTGTGACTGTTGGCGCTTAAAACCACACGGAGGTTCAAAAGTGATGACAGTTACAAGGATCGTGACATTAGGGGGCCCCATCCCTGTCACTATTGGCACTTTTGAGACGCGACGAAAGCATGAGGAGCCAAAAGTGACGACAGTTACAAGGATGGCAACTTTGAGGCGTCAAAAACGACGACAATTACGAGGATCGCGACCTCCAGGGGCCCCATCCCTGTGAATGTTGGCACTTTTGAGGTTTGGGCTGGGGGGACCATACCATGGGGGTGGGGGGGTGGGTAGGATCCCCAGGACCGGGAACATATATGTATATATATATATACATATGTAGAAGAAATGTACGGCTGGGACCCCGGTTGGTCAGAACGCTACAAGCCAGTTGCATGGAACTCTTTGCTTGGGTTTCGTGTGGTTCGCCAGTGCATGTGAGTTTGGCAATGTGATCATGAGAATCTAAGAATGAGCGGCACTGTCAGTCCACGCAGCATTCTCAGAAATTGACAGGAAAACAACGGAAAGTACTATGCTCTTCGCACAGGCAACGTCACATCTCCTCTCTGAGTGTGTGCAGCCCGTGTCGAAGTTTGGACACGAGCAGGACAAGCACAGCTGGACATCTCCTGTGTTCGCAATGTTCGCAATATTACATGACATCCGGCACATGGTTGTTGCAGCATCGAGCACAGCACGTATGTAAAGAGGTTTTTACACCTTTGACTGCAGTTTGCAGAGATTTGCAGAGATTCAGCAGTGTCAGGTTGCCAGCCTGCGTTGGCGAGCCCATGCCTTGCAAAGGCCAAGAGCTTGGAGAGTTTGGCAGTTGCTTCTTGGCAGATGTTTCCAAAAGCGACTTAGCCTGGCAAACTGTAGAATTTGTGATGGACCCATGGGTCAGTTCAATCATGGCACTCCTGAAACCTGGAAGAGGCTTTTGAACGCGCAAACGTGCGGTTCAGCACTGGGCCATGCAGCCTTTCAAGGCACATCATTCAGCACAGTATTCCTGAAGCTCTTCTGAAACGCAAGTACTGTGAGCCCTCAACTCAAGAAGAGCTCGTGTGTTACTCTCTCTGTGAAGCGACGGCTGCGAAACACAATATGCTCAAGTGCCAGGGGGTGGTACGCCCCACGCGACGGAGGCAGATTACGAATCTGAGGGTGCAGCAGTTGTAGCCTGCCATGTGCATCAGCTGTGTGGCACGAGAGTGGCTATGGTCTGCAGTGACATCCAACTAATGCCAAGCATCAACCAATGCTCCAGGTTATGCGCAGCACTAGAGAGGCGTTGCAGCGGCAGAGGATAGAGACGAATGACCAATGCAGGAGCTCTGAAATGTTATCACATCTTGTGATGGATGCAGTCCATCTGCTATCAACATGGTGAATCGTCCCTGTGCACTTTGCTCAAGGAGGTGCCAAGAAGAATGCCAGGCACCAGGGCAATGTCTGATTCCATGGTGGCAAAGCTGTTTGCAGACCTTGAGGGGCTGCGGCATTGGCTGCAGGCCATCTGTGATGTGACTTATTCAGTTGTTGAGAAATTTCAGGATGACTTGGCCACTTGAGGATGATCAGAAAAAGTCTGCGGTTGGCAGCGATTCCATGGTGAAGGCAACGATGCGTCTGTGCTCTTGTAAGGACACAATGCTAGGAGAAGCTTTAATTTGGTGGCATCAGGGAGAGAGAAATCCAGCAGCCGTCTTGAATGTATTGGGACACCTTTCACAATTTCACATGAATATCCAGAGTGTGTTGCAGCCGTCAGAGGTCTTTCATGTACAGCTTGTAGTGAGTGGCTGCAAGTGGAAAAATGCACTGAGGAGGCGCTCAGAGCTTTTGCAGAGGGGGCCGTAGCCACCTGGGCTCGCGAGTTGCAGGCATGCTCCAGGCGATTTCGCTTGCAGCTTGCAGTTGTTGTGCACGGGAAAGCCCCAAGACATCAATAATTCAGAGAGCACCTTGTGGATGCACTTCTTGTTCTGGAGGTGTGTTGCGCACATGGAAGAAAAGACGGAGAAGATGCAACAGCTGTTTGCAGCAAGACCAGCGTTATCCAAGGACACTTGCGCTTCGACTTATTTCATCCTCAGTCGGATTGGTCTAAAGCTGTTTCCTGTCAGCATGGATGCGTGGCTGAATTGAAGCTGAGGTGACTTGTCAGCGGCATCCTGGCATGAAAAAAGTACTTGACGTGCAGTGCCTTCAGTGAAAGCATCCTAAACTCAGGGCAGTCTGGAGCGCTTGCAGGGAGCAACTGCACTGCTGCGTGCCTTTGCCAGGACCCAAGGGGTGCCCAGAGAAATCCCCTCGGAAGTGATGGGGCAGGGAGTAGCACCAAGGAAGAGGCTGTCAGAGACTGGAGGCGGCTTGTTGAATACATCGCATGCTGCAAGCCTTCCACACTTCGTGCAGTTTGCAAGGACTCCAGCTCCATCAGAGTTGTCCGCACTTCGCAAGTCCGCTGAGGGTTGGAAGTCTGTGCACACAGGCACAGGAGCACATATGTTTCACCCAACTGTTCACACGCCACAAGTATGCCAAATTGGAGCGAAAAGAAGAAGATGCATCCCCTTGCACACGCACGGGCTGTCTCAGGCTCGTCGTCGTTGCGGTTTGAATATGAGCACATATGAGCGTGATGAGATAGGGTACACGGAGTGGAGAACACTGCTGGATGCCAGGTTTGGTGGCTTAGAGTCAAAGGTTTGGTGCCTGCACGTCACGGTCGAAAGTGGCGCAGAAGGCTGGGCCAAGCAGATGCCACTGTTCGGCTTCTCTCTGCAGTATGTTCCCACTGCAGCCTCCCTTCGCGACCCGAACTGACAGCAGTGGAATTCAACTTCGCGCCAAAGCACGAGCCGTGTAGCATGTACTGCACTTTCGACATTTAATCTTGGGCTTCATCCCTGCGACAAGCATATGGATACTGCCACATAGACCACAGACCAAAGAGGGCAATGGAGTCTCCCCACACAGAATTCCTCTACATTACCTTGGGAGGTGGACCGGTCGAACTGCTTGTGGGCGTTCCGCCATGCCCAGACGGGGTTCCCACACGTGCTAATAATGAGCGGGAAAAAAGGAAAAACACGCCCAAAGTTTCCATGCCCCTTGCCCGTTTTATTTAGATTATGGTAAGGGTGGTTGACAAGTTGAGTTGTTCGAATTTTCAGCCTTGGCTCCGGGCTGGCTCCGGGGGGCTTTGTCGCCATGTCCCGGCGGAAGCGAGGCCTGGCCCCCAGCAGTCACCACCGCTATCCACCGCTCGAGTCGCTCGGAGATCCGACGACATATGGTGTCCTTAAGCTCAGGTGCCGCGCTTCTCTCGGGTGCTTTGGCTGCCCTCGCACTCGCGCTTTATGCGGTGGGAAGGCGTGAAGGCTCTGGACTTCGCAGGGCATGCAGCTGGCTTGCTGCTAGGCTGGCCGATGGCAATGAAAGCCTGCCCTCAGTGGAGTTCTGAGACCCAACTCTGAACCCCATGCAGCATGTGCCAGAAGCCAGATTCCAGGTCTTCGTGCCCTCGCCGCTCGCTAGATCACGTCGTGGCCCTGAAGAGCTGCCAAATGCCATGCGCTGCCTTTCCAAGCCAAGCATCTTCCCAAGGCTCAGCAGCCCGCAGCCGCGTGATGGTTTGCAAAGTTGCGCGAAAGGCCATGTCGGCCCAGCTTCTGTGCTTCCGCTTGCTTACTCCTGCCATCTCCCCTCCCTGTGCTTGAGAGGCAGCAAAGGAGACAGAGGAGGGCACAGAGAAAGAGGAGGAGGACGAAGACGATCTAGATGCGTGGGCCCTAGCAGAGCATAAAGGGGTCCGCGTTGTGCGTCCCCAACAGTTCAGGAGATAATCATGGACACTGATGACGATGAGGATGACTTTGAGGCGCGTGACGGCAGGGCCTGGCAGTGCACTGGCTGTTTGTAAAATGTTCAGCCAGGCGGACGAAGAAGAGGGCTTTGAGGTCGCAGAAAACTTGGAGAGGGGGTGCACTTGAAAGTGCAAGCTGAGCAAAGTGTAGGACACAGAGGATGATGAGGACGAGGATGATGACGTGCTCTATGAAGAGGCCGCTCCCTTGCTGTCGTGCAGAGTGAGACGCTATACCGGAGTCAGGCTCTGTCGCGCATGTGCCTAGGATGAACTGGATGACGCTTACTTCAAACAGGACGAGGTGAGCACAATAGCTGAGGAGACATGATGGCAGCTTCCGAGTATTGATATCACTTGAAAGGATGGCGAGGTGTTGGAGGCGGTGTGCAGAGCGCGGTACTTGAAGGCCCAGCCGCAGAGCCGACGTATGTTTTTAATAGGCACCATCTGTCGTTTAGAGAATGTTTAGAGTTTTAGCTGCTCACTCTCAGATGTCTCAGGGTTCTCCCTGGAAGTTCCGCCGCGTGCTTTGGCAGATTCGAGGGAGGCCTGGGCCTGGGGCAGATGCGCGGAATGTAAAGTATGCCGCTGTGCTGCAGGCCTTATCGCGAGGCTTTGATGCTCCTAGAGACGCGTCCTTGGAAGGATTTGGCGTTTCCGTTGCCTCTCGAGCCTTGTCCATTTGCTCAGGTTCATGCCTTGGCGGGCATGTAGACCCACCTTAGTTGTCAGACCCTCAGAGCCCGAAGAGGAATGCCCTAGAAAGAGCACAGTTCTCAAAGTGGCA